>CM069915.1:13345879-13647300 GCA_036172215.1 Camellia granthamiana
ACAAAAGACAACACAGTTGGCTTTTTTCTTTTTTCTTTTTTTTTCCGTAGATTCGTTTGCACAAAACAAACGGCTAAAAAAATGGTTCAAAATCAATTTTCCACCCAATTTTTGGCTCTGCTAATCTTGGCCCTTAAGTTTTACACTGAAATTTGTGTGCTGAAAGGGAAGGCTTTTGTAGAGGAAGATGTTGTACAAACAGTCGAATTTCACTATTTTTTTTTTTTTCAGAATTATCTAGCTAAAAGGATTTTTTACAAAATAAAAAAATTAATATGATATTAAAAAAATAAAAATTTTCAGTTGCAGACAATCATCGCATAAATTTCAAATGTACAATTTTCTAAATAAAAGTCACCAACAAGACATTTGCCCCCAAACCCCACATCACGAGAAGTTATTTGATAGTTTTAGGCCTCGTTTGGAGAGTGACTATTTTAGTTAAAAAGTCAAAAAGGTATTAAAAATTGTCACATCACCTCTCTACTTTTCTATACATATTTTTATAAAAAGTCAAAAAATTACTAAAATAGCCTGTTCCTGAACCACTTGTCTAATTTTTCACGAAGAAATAAAAAAGTAATGGTACATGGTTTAAACCAATATCAATCAAATTAGAACAACATGTAAACTTATCCAAGAAGCATTATATGATTTTCCCTGCACCACTTGTGTCTCTTTTCCGTGCATATTTTTGTCTCAACTTTTATGTGAATTTTGATACATTACACAAGCCACCTTCTTATTTTTAAAAAATTTAGAGAAAAAAAAGATCAAATCTTGTAAGTTTCACATGATTATGTGGACTTCTTTAAAGTTTTAATTTACATAATATTTATTGTTTTTATTAATAATTTGTCAGTTATATGAATAAAAAATAATATATTATTTTTTTAAACTGAAAATATATATTTTTTATTTTTATCTAGTCAGGTGTTTACAAACCATTTGTATTAGTTTCTGTTTTTTTTATTACTTAAAGAGAAGTCCTTCTAATTGTATTAAACTTGTGAGTTTTATTTTTATTTGTTAAATCTCAAGAATATATATAATATAATTTAAATTTTTTTATTTATTTATTAGATTGTATTTATATGAGGTTGCATGGAAACTTATCTATTTTTTCTCTCCTCCTTCCTTGGTCGGCTCATTCAACAGAGTTCTAATTCAAGACAACTCTGTTTTTATATAAATGTTGTTATTTAATTAAACCAAAGACAAGAAATGCAATTCCAGATTTTATATATATATATTTTAAATGTGAATCAATATAATTATTATATACATCACAGTTGCATTGCAACTGCATAGAAGGAAACATTGCAACAATGGTAATTTTGTGGAAAACTCTCAATTTCCGTAAGCAATTAGAGTTCTTCTTCTCTTTTATTTATTGGATTTGGTTTATCAGCATTTAGAGGTGGTAAACCCAATTTTAGATTGATTTATGTGATCTAAACTATTCACCTTTTAAAATATCTAAGCCAAATATTAAGATAATTACTCATCGGTAGCTTTATAATTGAATCATATTTATTTTTTAAAAAATAGACAATAAATATTATTTTAAAAATAGTCATTTATTTTTTATAATATAAATTTGATTCAAATATATAATTACTGAAATCTAATCATCTTAATTTTTAATTTAATGAGATATCCAAGTAAAAGCTAAAAATACCAAAGATAAGGATGGATTTTAAAAATAAATGTAATATTTATTTTGGTGTATAAAATGTATAAAGGTTATATCAACTATTATTCATTCGTTAATAATAAAATAAAATAAGTTATAATTTTTTTAATAGATATTTTACATATTTTCGTAAGTTTTTATATATTTTAATACACTTTTTATAAACATAAGCGTTTTTCATGTATAAATTGTTCTCCAAATACATTTTTGCACACGCATCTTTTTTTTTAGAGAGGATTCTGCGTGTTAAAAAAAAAAAACGAAAATAGAAATAAAAAAAGAGGATTCTACTATATTTTTAATACCAAAAATTTTACTATAATTTTTAGGAAAGTTCGAACGTTTGAGGTCTTTGGTTATAATTTATTGAAGTGTTAGTTATGACGTAATTATGATTTGATTATAAATATTGTGGTATTAATTATGACTCATTTTGAAATTTATTATGATATTATTTTAATTATGATTTTAAATTTTTTTTTATTATAACTGAAATAATATTTAGTTACATAATTTTTTGTAATTATAATTCACATAAGATATGGTTATGATATTTTTAAATATTAAACTCACAAATGTCATGACTTACCGTAGCATTAGGCCTTATTTGGGAAGTCACTAAATAAGTTGTTTATTGACTTATTGATTTATTTGAATCACATCACTTCTATAATTTTACACATTTTTTTTCATAATAAATACAAAAAATAAAAATAAAAAAATAATAAATTTATAAATCATACTCAAAACAACTCTTATCCTAATTTTTATGAATTGACAAGTTAAGAGTAACTCCAACAGTCACCTTAGAATCATACATATCAAAATGTAAAATCACTAGAGATGAAAAGTTGAAAGTAAAGCAAAAACGCTTTAGAATCATACATGTCAAAAAAATGTAGCTTTGCTTTAAATTTAAATCTTGACCGTTGAAATAAATACAAAATTAAGAGTGATGTTAGACACCCACACGTTTGACCCATAAATATACTCACAAATTGTACTTATAAGAATGTGATAAAGGAATTGGACTCTTAGTCATTAGAACTATAATAAATCAGAAATTGACTTTATCATGACACATCATTATGAGTAAAATTATAAGATTTTTTTGAGAATATCAAACATTTTTCCAAAATCAATATCCAAGATCATGATTCATAGTATTTTCCAAGTAGACAAGTTTGAAGGAGATAACCAACTGGTAATCTTTCTGAGTGTGTCCGTATCCGATCATCCTAATGTGCTAATATGGTAGCTCATTGGGTGGCCATAAACATTTCAAGAACCGGCAGCCTCTTAACTGGGTGTCTTTCCCACCACAAGAATTAGTGGATGCTTTGAATGCTTCCTAGTTTGTTTTTCCTTTGGTTTTGTTATGTTTCTTTATTTTCTCGGATAAAAAAACAAAAAAAACAAGGGTAGACGTTAGCTTTCCAAGTACTGGCACATTGTCTCCGCCCACAATTCTCTCTCTCCGTTCACATCTTTCCGAATAATGATTGAGGTCTCTCTCTTCACAAAACTCCCATGAGACCCTCAATCACTCATGATGTGAATTTCATATATATATATATGTATGGATTTTACACATATATAGAAGATTAAGATCATTTTAAGAAGAAAAATGATTTGTAGCACTAAAAAAATGGGCACTAATGTCCCTAATTTCTATTTTGGATAATTGTTATTGTTCTTTTTTTTTTTTTTTTTTTTTTTTTTTTTTTTTTTTTTTTGCCTTAACTGTTTTTCTGTTTTTCCATTTTAGGAATTTGGGGGGCATTAGTGCCCCAATTTCGGGGCACTAATCTGAACTGTTTTAAGAATATGAACGTCATCTCTAAAAAGAATCCCAACCATTTTCCCATCTTGCCCCTTGTTATAATCATTCTTACAAGTGGTAATTTTTTATTAGAACACGTAAAGGAGTAACTTCGTCTGATGCGAATTTTACACTATGAAATTTCTACTCGACAGTGGCCGAACACAATAGAAGCCAATTTTCTATCATTCTATTAAAATACTCAATATATCAAAAAATTTCACATTACTCATAAGTCAGGAATAGAATAATTATTATTATTATTTTTTTTTGAAGAATACTGTAATAATAAAAAAAAAAAGAGTGGCAAAAAAAAATAGAAACTGAAATTGAATAGTTATCACTATAAGAGCTCCAATTATTTGGTCATTAAGAAACACAAAAGAAAAGGATAAAAAGAAATTTCATAACAATCTAATGTTAAAAGTATAAATTAATCTTTTGTTAGCAAAAAAAATTTATTTATTTTCAAATGGTAAAATTAATTTGACTAAAAAAATGGTACTAAACTATACTTTTTTCTCAATATATATATAAATCATGAGTACTTTTTTTTCTTTTTTCTTTTTCACCAAATTATTTTACTGTCACCTTCTCAAATTTCACAAAAATCTCATTAAACTACAAAATTTAGCATATATAAAAAAATTATTTTTTCACCCCTCAAAATCTATATAAATTTTACATTGGTCCTTCCCTTGTACAATTTATGCATCTACCACTACGATTGCTCAAAAAAAAAGAGGGTGAATTACACTAACAGTCCCTATAGTTTGGGGCTTGTGTCATTTTGGTCCATGACTTTTCAATTGTGACACATTTAATCCTGAATTTGGAATCTTGTTCTAAAATAAGGACAATTGAATATATTATTGGATTTTTCGAGGGCAAAATTGTCAATTTGATAAAATATAAATTAATTTGACAAAAATAAATGTTAAAAAATTATTTTTGAATTTTTAAAAATTATTTCTACCTACTAAAGATAAAATTATATAAAATTGATAAATCTTTTAGACATTTATTTCTTTTTTTTACCAAATTAATTTTTATTATGTATTTGGATGATAATCATGTAAAATTAATTTTTAAAAATTAATCGTGTAATTTTTATTAATTTTTATCAATTTTACATAATTTTATTTTTGGTGGGTAAAAATAATTTTAAAATATTTTAAAATATTTTTTTGATGTTTATTTTTGTCAAATTAGTTTACATTTTATCAAATTAACTATTTTGCCCTTGAAATTAAGCAATGGTATATTAATTGTCCTTATTTGGAACAAGATTTAAAATTTAGGGTCAAATGTGTCACAATTGAAAAGTTAGGGACTAAAGTGATACAAGCCCTAAACTATAGAGACTGTTAGTGTAATTTGCCCAAAAAAAAAAAAGATAAAAATAAAATAGTAAATTATAATTAAATCCTAATAGTTAGACTTAATTCTCATTAAATTCTATTGAAAATAACTCTTCATTAAATCGTAACTAAAAATTTCTTAACACAAAGTGAGGGAAACAACTTATATTCTAAAGAGGGTAACTATGGTCAGTGGCGGAGCTAGAAAATTAAATTAGAGAGGGCACTTATTAATTGTAATATTGAAAATTTTTACAAAAATATTTCACATAAGTTTTTACGATTGATTTTGGGAAACATAAAAAAAATAATGTTATCTGTAACTAGTGTGTCATGGACAATACAAAATAAAAAATATGGATATAAGTCTTTAAATAAATTATATAATGATAAATTATTTTTTTTATACAAAATTTGATTAAAAATTCAATATAATGCTAATACCACGTCATTATTAGTATGCGATATCACCCACTAGTAGTAAATAAATACACAGAGAGTGAACCTCACATGTCAAATATAACTAACAATTCAATAAATTTCATATCTTAATAGTGAGATTACTTATACTTATATGTCATTAATAATGACATCACCATTATATTCAAAAAATTTCATAAAATTTTTATGTCATTGACATTTCACTCTAATAATATTTTTATAATTTTTTTATTAAAAATATTTTCTTTATCCTTGCAAAATAAAAAAATAAAAAAAATTAGAGACACATGACTTTCCTGATCATCACTTCCTCCGCTACTGACGATGGTGTATGTACTTTTTAGAAAGAGGGGGACTTTAGATTTCATAACACATGGGTGTGTTTGATTGGATGGACTAGATAAGGGGATTAGAATCTATCAGACTTGAGTCTTGGAATTGTGAATCATTCGGACTATTTGGTTGGATTGGATATGTATTCTATGTTTGTTTTTTCAAGGGATTAAATGTCTGAAAAATACTATTTTTAGTGTTTCCAACGTTTAGTTGGACGGACTGGATAGGATAAATGAATAAAAGACTATTTTACCCTTTTTCAATTGTTTACTAAATAATATTAATATTAAACATATCTTTAATATTTTAATTATTTTTAGCTAGATTAAATAAAAATTTATTTTATTTTATTTTTTACACAGTTAAATAAATTTATTTTTTTAAATAAAATAAACAAAATATCAATAAAAATATATATTTTTTTAAATAATTTTTTTAAAAAAAATAATAATAACTAAACAATGAAATTAAATAAAACATCTATTAACATTTAAATAATGAAATTAAATAAAATATAAACAAAATTTTAAAATAAAACATCAATAAAATATCTATAAAAAATTATTTAAAAAAAAATAAAACATCAATAAAAAGTTAAATAAAATTATTTTATTTTTAAATTGAGACATTTAAATTTTATTAAATTTTACTAAATATAATACATAATTAAATAGTAGATGGTCAAAATGGTCATTTCACCACCTAATCCCAACAGTAAATAATCCCTCCAAAATTGTCTCACACCCCTTCCCCCCAGGATAGTATAATCCCCCCCATTTGGGAGATAAGGAATACGACCGGACTCCATGTCCGGTAAACTAAAAAAAAAACATACGTCGGATTGGATGCTTCCCCCGAATTACAATCCGTACAGTAAATAATCCCTCCCTTATCCCCCAATCAAATACACCCTAAGTCAGGGAAATAGCTTATATTCTAAAGAGGGTAACTATGGTATATGTATTTTTTTTTTTGAAAGAGAGAGACTTTAGATTTCATAACACAAATTAAGGAAGACGGCTTATATTCTAAAGAGGGTAACTATGGTATATGTACTTTTTAGAAAGAGGGAGACTTTAGATTTCATAACACAAAGTGAGGGGAAATTCTATTTCCACACACCAAGTTTCCTTACTCCACATACTTAATGAATTTTTTTAGAATCACAATTTTATCCTTTAACAAAATTACCATCTCACCCACCACCACCTCACCCACACATCTCACAATTTTTCCATACACATCTCACCCACCACCATCTCACTAGCCACTTCACCGCTGGCCACCACCGGCCATCACCTCCCATGCCCAAACCTCAACCATACACAACAATGATCTGAGTCACCTCGCCTCGATCAAAGCTCACAAAAAATGGATAATTCAACCCGTCACAAACCACACCACTACCGGTAACCCCCTATGCGCCGCCGCTCATGGTGCTGCTCCTTCAGATGTGGCAAAAACTAGTAATGCCGTTGAGAAGCTACCGAGCTCCGAATTTTCTCCTGATCCAAACATTACTCAGAAAGTGACACCCCAGTCTAATGATAGCCCAATGTCGGATAAATCCATTTAGGATTTTTCTATTCCGAGTACAACCAAGATTGTCGATGATGTTGATGCATCCACCATGGCCAGATTCCGTATCCTGAAATGCAGGGGTCAGAACTCGAGCGCTGTTAATACAGAAGGCCAACAACGACTCAGAGAAACTAGTAATGCTGCTGAAAAGCTTCTGAGCTTCAATTTTTCTCCCAATCCAAACATAACCCACTAAGTGACACCTGAGTCTAAAGATAGCCAATGTTGGAGAAATCCATTCAGGGTTCTTTTATTCCAAGTACAACCAAGGTTGTTGATGATATTGGTGCATCTGCCATGGCCAAATTCCATATCCTCAAACATAGGGGTTAGAGCTTGAGTTCTGTAAATACAGATGGGCAATGACTGGCAGAAATTATTAACGCTGTTGAGAAGATGCCGAGCTCCAAATTTTCTCCTGATCCAAACATCACTCGCAAAGTGACACCGAAGTCTAATGATTCTCCTATTTTGAGTAAAACTAAGATTATTGATGATGTTGATGCATCCACCATGGCCAGATTCGATATCCTCAAATGCAGGGTTCAGAACTCAAATTCTGAATAGGAATGACTAGCATGGACAGTTAGTATTGTCCATCACCATGATGGAAAGAGAGGATGTGCATAGAGAATGTGAGGGTATATTTAGAATGTGAAGTGTATGCATTGAGTTAAAGAAGTAAAAATCAAATTACTAAATGTGTGAATTGAGAAAAGATGTACATAGAGATAATTTAGTGTGTAGAAATAAAATTTCCCCAAAGTAAGGGAAACATCTTATATTCAAAAGAGGGTAACTATGGTATATGTACTTTTTAGAAAGAGGAACACTTCAGATTTCATAATACAAAGTGATGATTTTTTGCATATGTCGCTAAAAGTTAACAATTACTGATTTTTTTGTGACGATTTTTATAAATTGTCGCTAAAATTTATAATTAGTGACGTTTTTCTGTAACAAAATTTTCAAACTATTGCTAAAAGTTGAAATTAGTGATTTTTTTGTAACGATTTTTTCAAACTGTTATTAAAACTTATAATTAGTGATATTTTTTATAACAAAATTTTTAAACTGTGACTGAAAATTAATAATTAGCGACGTTTTTTAATAGTATTTGATTAAAAAAATGTCCTTAATTATTAAAAGACCTATTAATTAATAAATTTATATATTAAGACCTACACGTAAGTCTCAAAACAAAAGATAAAATTTTCATGATATATGGACGTGAACTGTGCTAGAAGCAGATTATTTCCTCAGTCAGAAAGTAGTTATTCTTTTAACAAAATCAATAAGTGTGTTTGGTTTGAGTTTTCTGGATTAAGTTTTTTGAAAACTAACTTTTTTGATTTTCGTGTTTTTTTTTTTGTTTTTAGTGAATATTTTTAAAATTTTAAACATTTTTTTTTTTACTTTTTTAGATGCATCTAATGCCAAAGGGAACGAAAGCAGTAATAATAATCAAAGGGAACGGAAGCAGGAAGTAGCACTAAAAATAACTTCAAATAAATATTAATAAAACTTACAATTGTTTACTAGAATGAAGCAAGCAGTTCTTCAAAATACATAATTTGTAAACTGAAAACAATTTTCGAAAATATAAAATTACATAGAAAGCTATTTTCTTGAGGAAGCAATGTTCTCAATTTTTCTAACTCTGCCTTATTCTTGAATGAAGAGGCTCTTTTATAATAAAAAAAGACTACTGTTAGTCTTGTGAGTGAATGATTCTGACTTGAAAGGAGCATCAAGAGCACATGGGAGTTGTCTGCTGCTTTCGGTGAGTGACTAAAGTTGATGGCTACTTTTTATTGTACTGAATTTGTCGGTTGAATGAATTATGATGAATGATGAATAGTAATGTTGACTTTTTGATGAATAGTAAATAGTAAAGTTGACTTTTTTCACTATTCATTACTTGGAGGCATGTGACTGAGGGAATCAATATAGATATATATATCAGCAACTTTTCTAAAAAACGAGTATTGATTGAAGCTAATAATTATAGCTATATAGAATCAAATGACTGAATTAAGTATATGGGTCCTGAGCATCTTGGAACTCAGATTCTTATGGATTTTGAGTAATTGAACCTTCAGAAGAGTTTGAACTGTCTGAACCATCTTCTGAACTGCTGTTATCCGAGTCTGACTTGGCTTAGGCCATGAGGAGACGAGCCATTTTGAGGAGCTCATCGTTGGATGACTTGGACTTGGGCTTAACCTTTGATTTGGACTTATCCTTTGACTTGGGCTGGTCAGTATTGGGCTTTGTTGACTTGGATTTAATCTTTGATTTGGATGACTTGGGCTTGGAAGAACTAGATGATGGGCTTCCAAGATTGACTGGAGGAAGTTGGCTTCCTTGTGTTAATGGAGCAGTTGGGTTCTGCTGAGCTGAGCTTTAACCATGGCAGCTGTAGGGGCATAAATGTTGATTGGGAATTCAGTTTGAACAATTTCAACAATTCGTGGAATCTTGAAATTATCCCACCATTTAACCATATATTGCCGGTAAATAACATCATCAGAAATACCATATTGCCATTTGAATATCCAGGGGATTTTGTATTTGGATATAAAAATAAGTAATGGAGGGAATTTCCTTTGCTGAGGAGTGAATGAGAAAACAGTGAAAAAATAGTTGACTTAATCCATAATGACTGATGGGAAGATTTCTAAAATGGAGCCATACTGAGTCCACCATCGCAGAAACCAGGTAGGTAATTCGGATTTGAACTTTTGATCAAATTGAAAAAACCAAGAGTGACTGTTTGACTCATCTTGATACAAGGGGACTTGAACCAAGCGTCAATGTAATCATAGTAATTGTAATGAATTGAATGATCAGGCAGATCTCGTAGTTGATAAGGAGAACCCCAATCAACCAGAGAAACAAAGTTGTGAATATAAAGTGAATGGTACACAATTTTACTCGTGTAAGTGCGATCATAAATGGGTTTAATCACAATTGACTGATGGTTGAACAAGATGTCTTTGTAGAAAGTAATTGTTTTTTCTGGATGGAGATGAATAAAATGATATCCAGGAGGAAAATAAGATTTAACCAGATCATGAACAGTATGACTCTTTGGGTGACTAGGTTCTTTGAAAAAGAGATTTGTAATGGTGGATTTAACATAATCAAATCGGGCTGATTTAATAGGATTAGAAGGGTATGGAGTAACTGCTTGACTAGATGAAGCAAAAGGATCAGTAGCCAAAGCAGATATATAACTAGGCTTAGGAATGTTATCAAGAATTTGGTAACGGTTAACCAATTCAGCAGGATGGTATTTCGTTACTAACTCCATGGGAGGCAGAACAAAAGGTTGACTAAAAGGGACCAAGGCTTTGGAAGGAGGCCGTGGATGAGACATCTGTGAAATATAGGAGATAAATTAGCATCTACTGAGGATATCTAATTGATCAATATGTTCATGTAAACAGTTAATATAATGAGAAAGCTGTTGTTTCTGAGCTTTAATCCGATGAAATTATAATGGGTTGATTTGGGAAAGGCAAGGCGGCGAACAGTATGTTTGACTAAGGTTTTATAGTGTTTAATCTGGTGTTTATGGTAAGGAATAGAGGAAATGGGCATGATGTAACTCACTATCCACCCTGTAAAAATTCTTGGGTAAGAAAATCAGGAATAGAATTTTGACAATTAGGTATATATTTAATTTCAAAATAAAAAATACTTAAAATAGATTGCCAATAAGCAAAAATTTGCTTACTAGCAAGATTTTGAACATCTTTTTCTAAAACATATTTAGCAGATTTGCAATCAACACGAAATAAAAATTTTTGATTTCAAATATCATCTTGAAATTTACTAATACATAAAACAGTAGATAAAATTTCTTGTTTAATAATACTATAATTCTTTTGTGCTTTATTCCAGACACCAGAATGATAGCGAACAATTTATTCAGATGACTGAGGAGTAATTTTCTAGAGAAGGATGCCACCATAACCAATATCAGAGGCATCAATTTGAATAATTTTGAATGAATTTTCAATAGGAATACCAAGACAAGGAAGAGACTTGATATATTGTTTAACCTGTTTAACAATAGCAGTATCAGTAGAAGACCAAGGAGGAGGATTGTCTTTTAACCGATCAAACAAAGGTTGACAAGTTTTCCTAAGATCTTTGTAAAATTCAGCAATATAATTCAGTGATCCTAAAAAACGTTGTAGTTGAGTTTTATCTAAGATTTCATCAGGAAATTTAGATGCAAATTCAATGGAACGATTAATAGGTAAAATAGTATTCTGGTGAATATCATAACCTAAAAATCTGACTTTGGTTTGAAACAATTTAATCTTATGAGCAGAAATGACTAGACTATAACTCTTAATGGTATAAAAGAATGCAGTAAGATATTTCCAGTGTTCACTAATTGATTTTGAAAAAATAAGACTATCATCTATATAAACTATGGAAAAATAACTAAATGGATTGAAAATATCATTCATTATATTTTGAAATTCACTAGGAGCATTTTTTAACCCAAATGGCATGGCATTCCATTCATAGTGACCAAAAGGTGTAGTAAAAACAGTTTTATATCTATCTTTAAGATGAATTTGTATTTGCCAAAAACCACTTTTTAAATCAAATTTACTAAAAATAACAGCTTGACTAAGTCTTTTAATCAAATCTTTTTTATTAGGAGTAGGATATTGAATCCATTTTAAAACTTTATTTAATGGTTTATAATTGATGACTAAGTGAGGGACACCTCGTTTTTATTCAGCATTTTTATTTACATAAAAAGCGGGACATGATCAAGGTGATTTACTTGGACTAATTATTCGATTTTTTAATAATTCATTGATTTCTTTTTTACATATTTCAAATAATTCATGATTTATTTAAATAGGTCTAGATTTAGTAGGAATTTGACTTTCATGAAAATTCTTAATATATAGTAATGTGACTACATGTTTTTTCCTATGCCAAAATGCAGTAGGTAAAGTAGAACAAACAGTAGTTTCTAATTTTAATTTAAATTCATTAATTTGATAAATAATAACTGGATTAGTTAATTGTTGATCAATTCTTTTGTAATTAATTTCTTCTTTAAGATATCTTAAATGACGAGTTAATCGATTAATCGTTTGAGAAATAGAACAATCTTTTAATTGATTTAATTCTAATATTTTAGGAGGAGATAAAAATTTAAAAGTAACAGGTTGACCTAAAACATGAGTAGTTATTCCTTTATTAGAGGTGGTAAATGAGTATAGTAAAAATATAAATGGTGTTCCTAAAATAACTTTATCAGCTATATTTTTGACCAAAACAAAGGAAGTTTTAAAGCAAATATTATTTTGATATATATGAACTTTAAGTATTTTATATTTAATATGCATTTTACTACCATTAGCAGAAGTTAAGTTTTCACGACATTTTTCATAATATTTAGTAGGGAGTAATCATTCTTGAATACAATTAAGATCGGCACCAGTATCAATTAAAGCGATAACATCTAATTCAAAATTATTAATAACTATTTTAATTATAGAATACCATTTTTGAATATGGATTTTATTAAGGAGATTTAATCTATTATCTTCATGATTAGGAGATTGAGATTGATGTGATCGATTATCAAATAAAAGATTATCAAGATTAGTAGGTTCATCAGATTTATGTTCAGATTCATTAGGAGAAACATTATTGGCTTGGAAATTATCTAAAATTTTATTAAGTTTTAATGTTATAATTTCATCTTCTAAATGTTGATCTTTATTTTGTAAATCTTTAATAGTTTGTTTAATCTGATTAATTTCTTGTTGTAAATCTTATAAGGTAACTTCTTTGTGTTTATTTTTAAATCTTTCTAAGGTTTTAGATAAACTAATAATAGGCTTATCAAACTTAGGCTTATGATTAGTATTGCTTAACAAAGATTTTAATTTATCATTATATTTCTTTTTTAATTCAGAATCTTCAAGTCTACTAATTAATTCAATAAGAGCAGTTTCTTCTTGATTTTGTTTTGTAAGAACATTAATTTGTTTAACAGGTTTACAACAAATATCATTACATCCTAATTCTATATATGAGAATCTTCACTCGGTGAATTGTAATTAGATGAAGTATTAGGATTATCAGAAGAGGAATTACTAACAGATTGATTTAATTGAAAGATTTCAAATAATTAATTTTTTGATTCATCATTAATTTGAAGTTGATTAACTTTATCTTTTAATTTTTGTTTTTCTTTACATTTATTAGAATAATGACCTTTTTGACCACAGTTGTAACAAGTAATATCTTTATTAGATTTAGCTTTTGGATGTGATTTCTTGTAATATTTCTTTTTAGGTTTAGTATAGAATTTATCGTTTGATTTAGAAGGTGAATAATTCTTTTTATACTTGTTTGAATATTTGTAATGGGATTTACTATTTTTTTTTAATGTGTTTTCCTACCGGAATGTGCAACAGGAGGTGAACCATATTGTTCACAAAAATTACTTAATTCATATTTAGCCTTATGTTTATCTTTAGTAGCTTTTTGACTGAGTTTAAGATCAATTCACATTCTTAATCCTTCTTTTTGAATAGTGCTAATGATATCACCATAAGTTAAATGGTCATATTCAATGATACCAGTAGGTTGACTAAGAACATCTCTAATTTTGTGAGCAAACAAATTAGGTAATCCGTTAATAAATTTTTCCTTCCAAAAAGATTTAGTATAATCTTTTCTTAACATAACTCTAGAGGTAAATACATCTTTATACCATCGAAAATCACTTAATTTTGGACAAGTAAGGTTACTAAGTTGATTGTGTATGCGAGAATATATATTAGTAGGAGTACCTATGAAATGTCTAACTATGGTATAGATTAATGTGTTAACACCATCAGGTTTGTAATAGCCAATAGTTTCATCAAAGATTGGTAAATCATTTTCATCTTTTTGATTAGCATGCAAGATTGATTCTCTTTGATCTTCAGTAAGGTATTTTTCCCACCAAGATTTGAGCATACCGGTAAAATCAGAGGTAATTAAAGAAGTAATTTCAGGTTGAGAGTAATCAGGGTAGTTAGTAAGATAACTATTTGCAACCATAAATAAGTGATTTAATTTTTGAAGTATTTGATCTTCACTAAGATCATCAATATTCCATTCGTATAATTTTTTAACAGATACAGAAAATTGATTAGAAAGATTAGTTTCTTCATATTGGAGGTCAGGTGGAGTAGGTCGAGAATACCAATTTTTAGTAAGAGTAGTCGGTTGAGGTTTAGGATAGTGGAGTTTATTAAGATTAGAAGATTGAAATTGTTGAGCTAATTGATTAATTTCATTATCAGTTGTATCAGTTTCTGATTGAGTAAAAGCCTTGTCTAAAGGTTGGTTTAGGACAGTAAGACCTTTTTCCTTAGATGGTGAAGCTTGTTCAGAAGTAGTTAATTTAGTGAATAGTTGTTCTATAGCTTTAACAGTAGAAGTATCTTGAGTGACTAAACTATTTCTTTTAGAACGATTACTAGGTAAGTTAATCAAAGGTTGATCTGAAGATTGTTTAGTGGATGTAGTGTTAACAGAATAATCATCTAAATTAGTTTCTAGTTTATCTAATTGTTTACCAATTGTTTTTAAACATTTATTAGTATAATTATTTTGTTCAATAACTTTTTTAATTTCAAGGTCAGTGCCAGGCAACTTAAAAGGAGATGCTGGGACTTCAGATTCTTGATGTTCAATAATGATATTAGATAAAGGAGGATGACTAGAGCTAATAGTTATATTATGAGAAGTTTTCTATTTATATTTTTTGATTGTATTAACTTTTTTGTAATAGTTGTCTAAATATTCAAAGAAAGGAATTTCCATACTATATTCAATCATAAAATCATACCATTTTCTAGTAAGTTTAGATTGTTGAGTAGAATTATATTTAGCACGATAAGCATGTCTTTTAGTCCTATTTTTTTTATATTTAAATTCAACATGTAATTTATCAAGATCAGGAGCAAAAGATTTACTAATTGTCATTAATTGAGGATTGATTGGAGGTATTACTTCGAAATCAGTTTGAGTAGGGGAATTATTTGATTCAATATCTTCTTCAGGGAGATGTGTGTGAGTAAAGTAAACATGTTTACTAATTTGAGAAGTAGTAGAGTTATCAATGCCTTTTAATTTACTATGGGAGGGTTGACCAAGATTAGTTTGACTATTTTTTCAGAATAAAGGAGTATTAAATATTTCATCTTCAGTTTCAACATCAGTAGGTATACTAGAAGTACTATGTCTAGAAGATTGACTACGATTAAATTTAATATGGACTGAACCGTTAGTAAATTATTGAATATCTTGGATATCTTGACTAGTGGATTGTTGTTGATTATGTTCGTAATTTTCATTGACCGTAATCCATTGATCAGGGAGAGTAATATCTTTCCATTCTATCATTTGAGGGATATTTATATTAGTATCATTGTTACTAGTTTGAATCAGTAATGTTTTATCCTTAGGACTTTTATGTAAAGCTTGAACATTTAAATTGGTTTTAATACATTTATAATGAACACGGTAAATTAAAGCAATATTATGAGTTTTTTCTTTCATATTAGTAAATGAACCATTTAATTGAATATTTAAAGTTAATGCATCTAATATGTGTGGATCTCTAAGACTGAGTGTGAAATCAGGAAAATAATTAAAATGAATAGGTCCTTTGTGAAGACCAGTTTCTGCCATACCCATTAAACTATCATTATAATCAATAAAACGAGCATCTCTTAAACATAATAAAACAGAAGCATTTTTACCTTGTGGAGTTAATGGTTTGATTCCAACTTGAATTAATCCTAAATGAATAAAATTGTGACCAGTTTTTAAATGACATTTAATAGTGTTAGCATCAAATAAGTGACATGTTTCTCTAGGCTTTTCTAAAGCATAAACTTGTTCTAATGTTTTAACATGCAGATTAACATTAAAAGCAGATTGTAAAAACGTAATTTTATAAATCTCTTTAACTGATAATTTTGGTATATTCCAACTTAAATCCAGTTTATCATTTTGTATTTCTAATTCTTCTTCATTAATTACTAATCCTTGATTAGGTATTGAGGGCAAAGTTGTTGACCTAGAACTGACTGAAGAGTTACTTCTAAATAATCGACTCATTTTTCTTTAATTAGACTGTTTTACAGGAATCTTAATACATTGTCTAAATTTATCATGTTTTCACATACTAGGCTTTCACACATACCCATTTCAGAGGACCCCTAAAATTCAATACTGTCTAACCAAAGGACTGACCAAGGACAGCGACGAAGATTGGGTGGCTAGTAACAAAGTAGAAAACACAGATATAAATTTGACAGATTAAGATGACTGGAAACAAATTAACAGACAGAAAATAGAGTTGACTCAACAGAAGTAGCAAAACAAAATTTGTGAAAAAATATTTTAAAAAATTAATAAATACATAAAAATATAAAAAATGTACTAAATTCTTATATATATATTTTTTAATATTTTTGGTATTTAGTGAATTTTTAAAAGATTTTTTTTACAATTTTTTTACTTTTTAGGTGTATTTATGTTAGGTGTGTCTAAAGAGTAAAAAAAATTGCTTAAAATATTATAAAAATTCAGTAAAAACAAAAAAATACAGGAAAATAAGAAAGTATAATTTTTTGAAAAGTGGAAACAAGTAAGGCGAATATTTTTTTTTTTTTTTTTTAAGATGCTACAAAAATCAATATTCATAAATTACAAAATTTGGGTAACCATATTAAATAATAATATATAAACCAAATTTATGTATAGCTTCCTCTTTCTTAATTATTTTTTTTTATATAGAATCTTCTAGTCCGGTAATTTACAATAAAAGCACCCATTATTTTCATCACAATTTCAAAAATGACACTACTATATCATTATTGTTACTTATAAAATTTTTGTACCTATATCATTTTTGATGGAGTAATGAACAAGCCATTCATCCATGAACTAATCGAAATTCTGCATTAAGTAATGGATTATTTTGAGAAGCATGTTAAAAATTAATTTTTTAATTTTTTTAATTTTTTTTAAAAAAAAATATGTAAAAAAAAGTAGAGTGATATGACCAATAAACGTTAAAAACCAGAAAAATGATTTTAACCTCTTTATGGAAAAGATTAATATCTGTTTCTTGGGAGTTAAGGCGCATTTTTCCTTGACAATTTCCTAATTCACCTTCTTTTTGTCTTTTTCTTTTTCTTTTCTTTTTCTTTTTTTTTTTTTTAATTTTATTTATCTGACTGCTGCATAAACAATCACCTCCATCATATTTATTTACCTCTTACTTGCTAAAAACAAAGCCTTTCACAACAAGCTATCTTTTTCTTAAAGAGCAATTAAGGAACTTCTTGGGAAAAACTGCGTTCATTATGTTCTTGATTTTAATTAGCAACAAATCTCTTGAAGTTACTGTTGAAATTTATAGTTTTATAGGTTTGTTTTGAGTTTATTTTTGAGTCTAAATTTGAGTGGGTTTCATATGTTTTTTGGGGTGGATTCAAAGAAGTGATGTGTTCCTTACCGCATGACAAATCACACAGTGAAGACGGTATGTCAAAACCATTTACGAGTAAATGGGAACTTGACGTCGTTTTCGAGTTTATGGAATAGACTATTAAAGAATAAAATGTAGGTTTCTTTGTAATGGTAGTCCCACATTAGAAACTTAAGAGACCTTATGTGTGTATATAAGTTCTAGATAGCAACACTTGGATTGGACTCCAAGGGGCACCCCAAGTTTGTAAAAGGGAGAAATTATGGACAAAGTGAACCTTGACTCAAACCACCATGCGTGTCGCCACTGCCGTCCAACCGGCCGGCCGAGCCATGTTGGGTGCGGGTTGTGGATCGGGTCAATTCTAATTTTAATTTTTTGAACAAAATTTATTTGAATTTTTTCAAAAATACTTGCAGGAAAAATTTGAATTTTGCACCAATTTGAATTCAAAATTTTTGCTTCCAACCAGTGTGTCTTTTCCAAAACTAGTCCATATGTTTTCAACCTGTTTTGCACTGGACAGATTCTGTTCTTTCCAACCGATTAAAACTGCCCAGCAATTATTTATTCAAATTTGAATTGCACCTGTTCAATTTAAAATTGTATCTGTTCGGACATATCTATAGGCCACCTATTTGCCTATAAATACTACAATATTCCAGCAGTTTGTTCACTAAAAAAGAAAACATCCAGAAAAATTCTTCTCTTCCCGGTTTTGCTTTTTGTGTGCATTGTTCTTCATACTAGTCCTTAGGAAAAATTCAGAGAGTAAAGAACATATGTTTTGTTCGTCGTACAGATAGTTTGGAGTGCTAATACAATCTGTGTAAAGATTATTGTATCTTGGGAGATAGACGCCTTTTATCCATAAGCACCGAAGAAGGCGAATCTGTCTTAAAGACAGAGTGTCACACACTCGACTTGATCATTTGTGTACTTATTCACATCGGTAAATAAATTCTATAAGTAATTTATTTTTTATTTGTTTAATTTAGTTTCAAATTATTTATTTTACACAGAACATTGTTCCAACAATCTTAAGACAGATTTGAATTGTTCTGTTTATACAAAAAATTTTGTTTGTTTCCTTTTCTTCTTTTCTTCTTCTTACAAAATTATTTTTTTTATAGTTTTACAAAATAATATTCTGGTTGGAAAAATAAATAGTAGTAATATACTATTTGAAAAATACTAGTAATATAATGTTTATTTTCTTTGACAACTAGTAGTAATATACTAATAGTCATTAACAATTCAAAATATTTATTTGTAAAGTTGATCAGAAATTAATTTTAGTTTTCAGAAATAATTTTTGAAGTGTTACAGAAATTTAATTTTTTGTGTGGAATTAATTTGTTTAAATAAAATTTTATTTTATTTTCAAATTAATTGGAAATAAAAGTTACAATCTTTGTTTTTTTATTTTTACAGAATTAAATTATGCGGTTTTTGTTTAATTTTCTGTGTAGTATAAAATTCTAATTTTAATTTTATTTTATAATTTAGAATTCATGGCTACTGAAACTGGTCAAACTAATGTTCAAATCAGTACTGGTATGGTGACAGCCATTGCTCTAACTCCTTCTCCTATTGTGATTGTGCCAGTCAATCACAGTGAAAAGCCAAAGAAGTTCCTAGGAACTGATTTTAAAAGATGGCAGCAGAAAATACTGTTCTATCTTACTGTGTGTGTCAATTTCCGAGCACACTACCAAATTAGTACTTAGCTGGAGAGCACTGGCAGAATAGATAAGTCCTGAACGACCTGCAACAAAAAGAAGAGATTCCGGCAGTGGTTCGTCTACCCGGGAGCACTCCGATGATCAAGTCAGTTATCTCTCAAAGATAGTAAAAGTGCTTAACTCACTATTTAGAATATAAATTGCGTACTTTAGACCCATGGGAGTGCCTCCTTTTTATAGCCAATACAATCCTAATCCCAATAGAAGCCTAGCTCCATTGGACTTAGGATTACTACTAATCTTGGACTCCTAGTAGGATTGGGATAAACTCTCTATGAGTCTTCTCTTTACCCCAACTAAAGTCCTCTCTCATTGTAGGACTCTTGTCCCTTATCCGCTTATCCCGGATTCTGATATCTTCGGAGATAACCTCGGCCTATCCGAGATCACCTCGGTGTCATAATAAGGACACGTGGCACCTCAGCTGACACTTCGGCATCACCTTGGCCACATGTTGGTACTCAGAAAATATCCCCACAACTGCCCCCTAGGTTCTATTACCTCGGCATCCTGAGGTGATGGAACCTATATCATTCCTTCCATTTAGCTCGTCGGTAATCTCGCTTTATCATTCATTGCCGAAGTCATAACTTGTCGGCTCAGTAAGACCAAGACCTATAGTCTGCTTCTATTAATGCCTCAAAACCATTATCTAGGTTTGTTCAATTTTCTCAGCCAAGATCATCCTTCCAGCCGAAGTCTTTGCTTCTTTAAACCAAGAACTTCAAGAGTTCTATCACGCGTGTGAGCTGTCATGCACAATATTCCAACCGTTTTTGCCACATGTCTTTCTCCTATTGAGCCATTCTCGACATGCGCCATCAAGTCGTATCACTCGTGCGTGCGCTGTCTGACAGACATGTCGTCCAAGGCACATTCATTGAAGTTTTGCCGCCATTTCGCGTTTTTGACAAAAACTTCTCTCTCTCTCTCTCTCTCTCTCTCTCTCCGTTTTTTCACTTTACACTACCGTTTCTAGAGCATCCAACTTCTTCTCTCTCTAACTTTTTCTCCCAAATCTGCCATTGCCGCTCTCGCAAAGCTTTCTGCAACCAGCTTCGCTCTCCCCCTCCGGCGAGGATTTTGCTGCACTTCTCTGGTTGCTGCCACCGTCTGATTTCAGCGACCCTAATCTTCCCCTGTAAGTCACTGTTTCTTCGTTTCAATTTTTGTTCTTCCTCAAACTATTATATCTGTATACTGCAATTGCAATGTCATTCACATCTGTGTTTTTCGAATCCAATCATGTATTATGAGCATATTTAACTCATGATTTTGCCTTTTACCCAAACCGTTCTTTAATATACACACTGTACCCACATACTTGTTCATTCTGCCACTGTTCTTGGCCTTGCACCCTTGCACACATTCTGTTACAGTGTTCTTAATGATTCACCACTATACTTGATTCTGAATCGTTGCTCTTGTTTCTGTTTGCCGTGTTTTTTTCCAGATTCTTGCCTTCAATCTCCATTTGCTTAGACTTAGGTTTGAAATTTTCCATAGAACACACGAATCTTAGGGAAAAAGTGAAACAACCTTCAGTTTGGATCGCAAAAAATCTTTTCTCCTGCATTTGTTTAGGTTTTGTCGAGGTATTCTGAGCCTTTACAGAACACTTCATTTCCAAATTATACACCTTCCCCCTTGGCCAACGTCATGGGTATATGGAAACATCGGGTATATACCCCAACCAAGTTGGGATATTTTAGGCAGGAGTTTTCCATTCCTGCCGACGTCCATCTAAGGTTGGCTGGGGAGAATGACTCCATCATGCCCACAACTGATTCTATGCCCTTCCCCATTGTGGCTTTTATTGAGTGTGGACTTAGGCTCCCATTCGACATCCTTTTCCGTGAGATACTCTATTACTATAAATTGAACCCAATGCAGTTCGCCATCAATTCCTACTGAGTCATCAATGGTATAATAGCCTTAGCCAAACAAGAGAATGCTAGGGTTACCTTAGCTGATATCCAGTATTGCTACACCATGTGTGGCCTTAAATTAGACAAAGTCTACATTTATTACCTTAAGCTGAGATCTATAGAGTACAAAATTGTTGTCGACCTCCCAGACTCCAACAAGAGAGCCGGGGATGATTACTTCATTATCTCGGGGAACTTGGAGTTCGCTTCAGATGAGGACCTCCACCTCTACTCTCTTCCTCGAATAGTTTTTGTAGAGGGTAATGGTAAGAGCCCAGTGTTTATACTTACTTGTTTTTTAAAGTCTTCAATACTTCGTTTGTTCTAATATCTATTTTCCTTGCAGCTCTTCCTCAACCAGTAAAAGACTTCTGCAGGTCCTTCTTCCCTAGCAAGGGCTTGAAGAAGTTGTTGGATCTACCCATTCCGAGGCGGAGAGCTCCTTTGCTACTCAACTTCATTCCTACATATAAGTTGGTTCTTCCCGACATTCCGAAAAAGAAGAAGAGCCAGTCTCCTCCGTCCGCCACTACTCCTTCCACAACTTCATCGTCTCGGCCAGATCAGGGGTCAACCTCTGATCCAGCAGAGCAGCCATCTATCTCTGCTCCATAACTGATCCCACCATCTCAACGCCATCAACGACGCCGAACTGTTTTTGCTGCTGAGATGAGCCGCAAAAAAGCAGTTACCGAAGATCTCTTGGCTGACATCCCTGACTCAGTTGACGCTCAACCAGCACAAACCTAGCCTCAACCAAAGCCAAAGCCAAAACGTTTGAAGAAGGCCCAGCCCAAGGCAACGGTGACTCAGATTGACACTAAGGACACATTGCCAATTTCAAAGTTGGCTGAGAACGAGAAAACCCCTTCTGCTGCCGAGAAGAGGCCCGCCGAGGCCCAACCATCCGAATCTACCAGATCAAAGAGGCAAAAGTCGTCCTCTACGACCACCTCGGGGCCATTAAAACATGATTCCCCCTGGGCCCCACCAATCATAATCGACGACAAGCCGGTTAAGGCTGGTGATAGCACCAACGACATTGAGGTCGGTGTTGCATTCTCCACCGCTTTGCTTCTGCTCGAAGATCTTAATCGTAATGCTCAGATGAGCGAATACGAAAATTTTGCTCTGATACTGCAGCATTCCGTTCAAGTAAGTTCTTTAAAACTAGTATTTTCCTTACTTTTTCTTTTTATACTTAGAGAATTTTCTAATAACTTCTACTCTGTCCATTTTCCTTCAGATGATCCAGCACGCCCACTCATTCTCAATGCAATCTTTTGAGACAAGGAAGGAGTTGGCCGACAAGACTAGGAAGGTTGCTAGTCTGCAAAGGGCCGCTAGGAAGACTGAGGCCAAGAAGAAGACTTTATTTGATCAGGCTGAGGAAGCCATTAAGGCTAAAGATGAGGTCGAGGAAAAAATCGCCAAAGTCCTTACGCCCGAAAAGAAAGAGGCCGAGGCCAAGATGGCTGAGGCCCAAAAAAAACTTCAACATGCCCTGGCCACAAAAGAGGCCGAGATCAAGGCCGCTGATGAGAGGACGTATGCTGAGGGGGCGGCCGACGTCAAGGAGGACTATAAAAAGCAAGTGAAGCAGGCATGCAACAAGGGTTTCACCCTTGGTTGGATGATTGCCCTCAAAAAGCTTGATGTCCCCGAGGACTCCCCCCTCAAGAATGCCGACGTCCTCCCCTTTCCATTCCCCCCTACTCTAAGCCAAGCTGAAGACAATTATGAGTCTGAGGAGGAAGCTTTGGTGAGGAAACCGATGGAAGCTGCTGGGGCCAAGTCCCCTACTCTAAATGAGCAAGTCCTAGACTTGACTCTAGACGAGGAGGGTGAGGTCCCCAAAAATGACACCCCTGAGAAGACAACATCGGCCATGCCCATTGCCGACAAGAGCCTCAACCAAACTCTTCAAGAAATCGATGCCGAGCTTGCAGTTGAGAGGGCCGCCGAGATGTCTTCTTAGTAGTCTTCCGAACTCTAGACCCAATCGCCTAAAGACACTGGAGAGTCTTAGTTTGATGCTTTTCTCCTTTTTTTCCTGTACTTTGTACTTTTTTCATTCTTTTGAAACAATGTAAGCTTTCTTTCTGGCTGATGTGCCTTCTTTTGAATGTAAATACAACTTCCTCTTTTGAATGCTTATATGTTTGTCTTCATTGCATGACTCTATGCTTAGAATAGTTTGAATGTCTTCAAAAATACACCTTATTGTGCGATCTTCTCGGGGTGAAATACCTCGGTTATATCCACCAACAGTTTATCTCGGCAAGTACATAAGTACTTTTTTTAATACAACCTTGGTCTTAACTTGTAAATTTCAACAAGTATTTAAACCAATCTTTTTTTGTCATAACCTTGGTTTCAACTTGTAAATTTAAAATTTCAACAAATGTTAAACATGTCATCGGTTTAACTTCAACTTCTAAACTTAAATTTCAACAAGTGTATTACCTTAGTTTAACTTCAACTTGTAAATTTTTCACAAATTTCAACAAGTGTTAAACATGTCCTCGGTTTAACTTTAACTTGTAAATTTTTTACAAATTTCAACAAGTGTTAAACATGACCTTGGTTTAACTTTAGCTTGTAAATTTTTCTCAAATTTCAACAAGTGTTAAACATGACCTCGGTTTAACTTCAACTTGTAAATTTTTCACAAATTTCAATAAGTGTTAAACATGACCTCGGTTTAACTTCAACTTGTAAATTTTTCACAAATTTCAACAAGTGTTAAACATGACCTCGATTTAACTTCAACTTGTAAATTTTTCACAAATTTCAACAAGTGTTAAACATGTCATCAGTTTAACTTTAACTTGTAAATTTTTCACAAATTTCAACAAGTGTTAAACATGACCTCGGTTTAACTTCAACTTGTAAATTTTTCACAAATTTCAAGTGTTAAACATAACCTCGGTTTAACTTCAACTTGTAAACTTAAGTTTCAACAAGCGTTAAACTAATTTTAGTTTGTAATTTCTACCTTTCCAAGAACCATTTTCCAACTCTCTGTCCCCTAATTGTGAATTTAAGTTCCACTTGGATTCTCATTATGCATGAATTCTAGAAACATCGTCAAGTATCTTATCAGTCACGAGTGTAAAAAAATAAAGCTAAAAACTTTATTTATTACTTCGGCTAATAACAAAGAACAAGAAAGTCTAATGATAGAAAAATTTCAAATTGCAAGTATTCCATGGCCTTGGCAACTCTTTGCCTTCATTATCTTCAAGCCGATATGCCCCATTGCCCAATACCGAGATGATTATATAGGGTCCTTCCCAATTTGGGCCAAGCTTGCCTTCTCTGGGATCCTTCTTATTGCTGACGACCTTTCTCAGGACGAGGTCACCAACTTGGAACTCTCGTGGGTTCACCTTTTTATTATAAGCCCTGACAAGCTGCTGCTGGGAATGTCCCTAGCTGAATTGCTACTTTCTCTCTTCTCTCTTCTAGAAGATCTAAATCTCGGGCTAAAAATACATCATTAGTTCCATTCTCTACTCCCTGAGTTCTGATCACTGGGATACCGACTTCTAGTGGGATTACTGCTTCTATGTCATAAGCCATGGAAAATGGGAATTCCCTCGTTGATCTTCTCGGCATAGTCCAATATGCCCAAAGTACACAGGGCAATTCATCCACCCACTTTCCTTTTGCTACTTGCAGCCTCTTCTTTATCCCATCCAAGATAACTTTGTTGGATGTTTCTTCTTGTCCATTGCTTTGAGGAAAACTTGGAGTCAAAAAATAATTCTTGATTCTGAATTTTGCACAGAAGCTCTTGATTAGCTTACTGTCAAATTGTGTTCCGTTGTCTGCAACTATTGCCCTTGGGATCCCAAACCTGGTGATGATGTTCTTCCATATGAAGTTCTTCATATCCACGTCTAGGATCTTGGCAAGGAGTTCAGCTTCTATCCACTTGGTGAAGTAATCTATTGCTACCAGCAGGTACTTCATTTGCCCAGTTGCTTGGGGCAGTTTTCCAACAAGATCTATGCCCCATTGGGCAAATGGCTAAGGACTGGATACTGGGTTCAAGTCGGCTATTGGTTGATGTATCAAAGGTGCAAACCTTTGGCATTTCTCACACTTCTTCACATACGCCTCGTCAACTTTCTGCATATAGGGCCACCAGTACCTCTGAGTAATGGCCCTGTGGGCAAGTGACCGGCCCCCAGCGTGGCTTCCACATATTCCTTCATGTATCTTGTACAGAAAATCTTCAACTTGTGCAGGATGCACACACCTCAGAACGGGTCTAATAAATGATCTTCTGTAGAGATGTCCTTCTGGGATCAAACTGAATCTTGTCGACTTCAATCTGATCTTGTGCGCTTCTTTTCGGTCGTCGGGCAGCTTCCCGTCTTTAAGGAATGCTATTATTGCATCTATCCAACTTGGTCCTATCTTCACACACATTGCTTCGTGCTTTGTGTTCAGTGGTTCTATGCTTGGACTAGGCAAGTAGTCAACCATTATCGTCCTTGTCTTTCCAGGTTGTATTGCACTAGCCAAGTTGGCCAGGACATTAGCGTGACTGTTATCATCTCGGCTGACCTACTATAGTCGGCAATTCTGAAACAAGGCCACCAATCTACCGACCTCTTTTACATAGGCCGACATCCTTTCGTCTCGGGCTGCGAACTCCCCTGTTGTCTGGTTGACTATAAGCTAAGAGTCATAGAAGACTATCACCTCATTTGCTTCTACTACTACTGCCAATTTCAGTCTTGCAATCAGTGCTTCATACTCTGCTTCATTGTTTGAGGCCTTGAACCCCAAACGAATGGATTGTTCTAGTATCTGTCCATCTGGAGATACCAGTACTACATCTGCCCCCGCTCCTTGTCAGTTTGAACTCCCATAAACAAACAGTCGAAAGGAGTCGTCGGTGTAAATGCTGTAGGGCCTGAGTTTTTCTTTCTTCCTTTGTTCCGTTGCCCTCGGCTGGGCTCCTCTTTGTTCACTTGGACATCATTCACCTTGACTCAATGAAGCCTGATGTACGATGGCTCCTGGTGTGAACTCGGCCACGAAGTCGGCCAAAACTTGGCCTTTGATTGCTGTTCTGGGTCTATATTCTAGGTCATACTGGCCCAAGGCCACTACCCATCTAGCTATTCTTCCTGTCAGATCTCCTTGCTGCAACAGGGACTTCAAAGGATGTTCAGTTAGCACCACAATTTTATGGACTTGAAAGTAATGGTTCACTTTCTTTGAAGCCATAACTAAAGCCATCGTTAACTTCTCCAAGGGTAAATACCTAGTTTCTGCATCAGCCAGGATTTTGCTTACGTGGTAAACAGCTCTTTGTTCCCCCTTTTTCTTCTAGGATTACCACTGCACTTACCGTATGTTCCGAAACTGCTAAGTATAGCAATAGCTCATCTCCAAGTTCCGGATTTGAGAGGACTGAAGCTGTTGTCAAATACTTCTTCAGGTCGGTCAAGGCGACTTCGCATTCTTCTGTCCATAAGAAGTCTGTGGCCTTCTTCACTAAGCTGAAGAAGGGTTTGCATTTGTCAGAACTTCTGTTTATAAACCTATTCAGGACTGTAGCCCTTCCAGTCAACATCTATACTTGCTTCGTCGATGTTGGGCTTTTCAGTTCTAAAATGGCCTTGATCTGATTTGGACTGGCCTCAATGCCCCTTCTGGTCACCAAATATCCCAAGAACTTACCAGATCCAACTCCAAATGCACACTTCGATGCATTGAGTCGGAGCCGATATGTTTTAAGGATATCAAAGACTGCTTTTAGGTCGGCCAGATGACCTTCAGGTTCCTTGGTCTTCAAGACCATGTTATCGATGTAAACTTCCACTGTTCTGCCAATTAGATGTCTGAACATCTTAGTTACCAATCTCTGGTAAGTTGCTCTTGCGTTTTTCAACCCAAAAGGCATCACTTTGTAGCAATACAGCCCTTTTGGGGTGATAAACGCAATCTTCTCTTCATCTGGCGGGTACATAGCTATCTGATGGAACTCCCTGTAGACATCTAGGAAGCTCATCCTTCCATGCCCTGAAGTGGCTTCTACCAATTAGTCAATCTTGGGTAATGGAAAACTGTCTTTGGGACATACCTTGTTTAGGCTGGTAAAGTCCACGTAGACCCTCCATTTACCATTCTTTTTCTTCACCACCACTGTATTCGATAGCCATGTCGGGTAATTTACCTCTCGAATGGCTCTAACCTCTAGAAGTCTATCTACTTCCTTTTCCACTACCTTAACATGCATCAACGTCGGTCTTCTTGCCCGTTGGATTACAAGTTTGGCCGACCTGTCTACGTTCAGTTGATGGCAAGTGACCTCGGGTCAATGCCAGGCATTTCATAAGGCGTCCAGGCAAACACCTCAATGTTTGCTCTCAAGAAAGCCTCTAGTTCTTTTTTCTCTTCTTCGGCTAAGCTCTAGCCGAGAAGGAAGAAGCGTTCCTCATCCCCTTGCTGGACAAGGATTTTTTTCAGGGCTTCTTCACTCTTATCGGCTGGCTCTTTGCCGATGTCATCTAGGACTTCCACGTCCTCGTCGTCAATCTCTACTGTCTCTGGTTCTCGTATGCTGCAGGTGGATTTCATTGCTGCCATAGAGTAGTTCTTGCCTGCAGCTGATCCCCTCTGACCTCCTCTATCCCATGCTCCGTTGGGAACCGCAATAGCTAATGTAGTGTTGAGGAAATAGGCCCCATTGCATGCAGCCATGGCCTCCCCAAGATAGCATTGTAGAGGGACGGTGTGTTGATTATGGTGAATTCTGTCTTCACCCTCTTGGTGGCAGCTGCACTTCTAAGCTTGCTACTCCCAGTGGCTACGTCGGTGTTCCATTGAACCCGACCATTGAGCTGTTGGACTGCTCCATATCGTCTAGATGAAGGCCAAGCTCCTTGTAACACTTGACATACATGATGTTACAAGAGCTGCCTTGGTCAATTAGGATGCGCTTCACTTGGCACTCCCCAACTTAGAGAGATACTACCAAGGCATCGTTATGTGGATGCTGCACCATCTCAAGGTCAGCTTCAGTAAAAGACACTATTGGTCCTTGGCACTCCTCGGCCCAAGGTCTTTTATCCCAAACCTAGTACACATACTGCAAGTGCTTTACCTTATGGGTCTCCCCCCGTATTTCATTTTCGTTGACCTTCGAGTGAATTACATTAATTACCCGAGGTCCGTCTGCCTGCGGTTGCTGTGCTGGGGGAGGTGGAACTGCTGATGCCTGAGGCAGTCTTGCCTGCTTTTTCCTTGTCCTGGCTTTATCTACAAGGTCCTTTAAATGGCCTTGCCTTACCAGGTCTTCCAGGTGTGCTTTCAGGGCTCTACAACCCTGAGTCAGATGCCCATCTTCATTGTGGTAAGCACAATGCTTACCAAGGCTTCTTCCCATAAACTCTCCTACTACCCTTGCTGGTGCTCTGAAATAGGGCTGGGTTCGGATTTTATCCAGGACTTTGTGAATTGGAATTCGGAATACAGTTGTGACTGCTTGTGCAGCCCTCAATCCTGTCTCTTGCTTGTTGGATCCATTGTTACCTCGGCCTCACTTCGGCGAGCGATTACCTTTCTCTTGCTTTGTCTCCTTAGTCCCTGGCGTGTCTTCCTCGGCTCTAGCATATTTCTCAATTCTGGCCATGAGCTCTTCCATGCTTTTTTCCAATGTCTTTGCCAATGACTTTCGTAGTGGACAATCATCTTTTAGGTCGTTCTTGAAAGACACGAATGCTACCTCTTGGTTGCACTCGGGTATTCGGTTAAATACCTCATAATACCTTTTGGCATAGGCTCTCAGGCTTTCGTCCTTGCCAATTTTCAAAGCCATCAGGGCGTCTACCCTTAATGGCTGTAATTTGTTTGTCACGAACCTGGCCACGAACATCTCGTCCAGGCCTTCCCAGGTCTTCACAATTCCTTTCGGTAGTTTGTGAAACCAATTAGATGCGATTTTCCCAAAAGATGAGGGGAACACCTTGCAAAGTAACGGCTCATTCCCAGTGTATAATGCCATCGAGTTCAGGTATAAACCGACGTGAAAGTTGGGGTCCGACTTACCGTCGTATATCTAGAACCTCGGTATACTGAATCTTTTCGGGGCCTCAAATCTGTCCAGTTCCACTGAGAATGGTGTTCTCGGCTTAACAGGGGAAGTTACCTCAGCATTTTGTTACTTCCTCTTGAGGTAATCTCTCAAGTCCTCTTTGGTCCGTCCAAGAGCTCGGCTATCTCCTGACTTCAGCCTTTTAGGTGCACTACTCTCAGCTTCGTTGTGAGCCATTTTCGACTTTTCTTCATTAGTTGCTTCAAAACACAACTCCTGCCTTTGAACATGCCGATGTTTTTTGGGGTCTGCTTCCTTGGTGCGATGTGTCCTTCGAGATTCTTCCCTTCTTGACTATCCTCGCCCGACCTCCCTTGAAGGCCGGTGAGAGTGTTTTTCGCTCCTGGTGCACTGGGGGCTATAGGGATTGTTTTCTGCCCTCCTTTCTGGGCATTGGCCGCTGGAATCGGTGTGTCCTACAGCGGGAACGTTGGCTACATGATGTTGTTTTACATCATGAAATTGATGATCGATTACAGGTCTACCAATTTGTTTTCCATCCCCTTCATCTCTTTGTCCCTCCGTAGGCATCTATCTTTCCATACCTAGAGGTTATCCTCGTTATAGTACTCGTTTCGGTCTGATTTCTTCTGTACGTCGCCCTCCTGGCCGACGTCCTTTCCTTTCATGATTCTTATCACGAGTCTCTTCGTTGCAGTTGTCTCCTTCGACGTCAAGGTCAATAGGTTTTCCACTCCCAGTAGGAGTGTCATCTCCAACCTTCTCTCTTTGTCTGTCGTTGGCCATCTATTCTCCTTTCTTTCCCACAGATGGCAACAAATTGTGTGTGTCAATTTCTGACCACACTACCAAATTAGTATTTAGCTGGAGAGCACTGGCAGAATAAATAAGTCCCGAACGACCTGCAACAGAAAAAAGAGATTCCGGCGGTGGTTTGTCCACCCGAGGGCACTCCGATGATCAAGTCAGTTATCTCTCAAAGATAGTAAAAGTGCTTAACTCACTATTCAGAATATAAATTGCGTACCTTAGACCCATAGGAGTGCCTCCTTTTTATAGCCAATTCAATCCTAGTCCTAATAGAAGCCTAGCTCCATTGGACTTAGGATTACTGCTAATCTTGGACTCCCAGTAGGATTCAGATAAACTCTCTATGAGTCTTATCCTTACCCAAACTGAAGTCATCTCTCATTCTAGGACTCTTGTCCCTTATCCGCTTATCCCGGACTCCGATATCTTCGGAGATAACCTCGGCCTATCCGAGATCACCTCGGCGTCATAATAAGGACACGTGGCACCTCGGCTGACACTTCGGCGTCACCTTGGAAACGTGTTGGTACTCAGAAAATATATCCCCACACTTACTACTCTCAACTTGGCGCGTTTTCTTCAGGAGGATGCTCCTACTCTGAAAGAGGATGAAACCGATTGACAAGTTGTTACTGCGATCGATGCCTAGAAACATGCTGATTTCCTTTACTGGAACTACATCTTGAACGGACTTGACAACAAATTATATAACGTCTACAGTTCTATCAAGGCGGCAAAGGAACTTTGAGAGTCTTTAGAGAAAAAGTACAAAACAGAAGATGCTAGCTTAAAGAAATTTGTGGTTGGCAAATTCTTGGATTTTGTGATGCTTGATTCTAAGACTGTGATCAGCTAAGTTCAAGATCTCTAACTCATTCTGCATAACATTCATACAGAAGGCATGTCTCTCAGTGAATCCTTCCAAGTTACTACCTTAATTGAAAAATTACCACAAGGCTAGAAGGAATTCAAGAACTACCTCAAACAAAAGCGCAAAGAAATGACTTTAGAGGAATTGATTGTGCGTTTGAGGATTAAGGAAGACAATCACAATTCTGAAAAGTGGGCTAGTAAGCATCCAATGGAGTCTAAGGCAAATGTGGTGAAACATGTTCTAAAAGAAAAGAAACGAAAATATTCTGGGAAAAGTTATGCACAAGGCTCTAAAGGAGGGAAAAATAAGAAGTACAAGTTTAATGGCAAATGTTACATTTGTGACAAAGAGGAACATCGGGCCAAAGATTGTCGTAGCAAGCGTAAAGGCAAAGGAAGATCAAGCAAAAAGCCTGCTCAAGCCAATATAACCAAAGTGGACAAAATTTTCAATGCTATAGATGACATAAATCTTTCTACAGTTGTTTCCGAGCAAAACTTGTCGGAAATCTTAAAGAATGGTGGGTGGACACTAGTGCTACTCGCCACATTTGTTCCGACAAAAAGATGTTCACATCTTATTCTGTGGTGGACAACAACGAACAAATTTTTATGGGCAATTCATCAACTTCTAAAGTTGAAGGATAAGGAAAGATTATTTTGAAGATGATATCTGGAAAGAAACTCACTCTCAACAATGTGCTGCATGTACTGGACATTCGCAAGAATTTAGTCTCCAGATCTCTATTGAGTAAAAATGGGTTTAGGCTAGTGTTTAAAAGTGATAAATTTGTACTTACTATGAATTGGATGTATGTAGGAAAATGTTACATGTCTGATGGCCTTTTCAAACTAAATGTATGACTGTTGTCCCTTCTGTTATTAATAATAATACATCTTCTTATTACTTGCTTGAGTCTTCAAATTTATGGTATGGTAGACTAGGGCATGTTAATTATGGATCTTTTCGTAGATTAATTAATATGGAATGTTTACCTAAATTTGACATTGATTTAAATCATAAATGTGAAATTTACGTTGAGGCAAAATTAACTAAAACTTCTTTTCATTCAATTAAACGAAGTATGGAGCCACTTGAATTAATTCATAGTGACATTTGTGATTTTAAATCCATTCAAACTAAAGGTGAGAAAAAATATTTTATCACTTTCATAGATGACTATACTAGATATATGTTATGTTTATTTAATTCGAATCAAGGATAAAACTTTGGAAACTTTCATTCAATATAAAAATGAAGTGAAGATTAACTTGGTAAGAAAATTAAAAAACTAAGAAGTGATAGAGGTAGTGAATATGAATCACCTTTTAATGAGTTTTGTAAAGAATATGGAATAATTCATCAAACCACCACTCCTTACTCATCTCAGCAAAATGGAATTGTTAAAAGGAAAAATAGGACTTAAAAAGAATGATGAATGTCATATTAATAAGTTCTGGATTACCTCAGAACTTGTAAGGGGAAGCAATACTTTCTGCTAATTATATTCTTAATAAAGTACCTCGAAAAAAAGTGAATCAAACACCTTATGAAATGTGGCATGATAGAGTACCATCCTACAAATACTTAAAAGTGTGGGGGTGTTTGGCTAAAGTGGCTATTCCTAATCCTAAAAAGACTAAGATAAGTCCTAAAACTATTAATTGCATATTCATTGGTTATGCCAAGAATAGTAGTGCATATCGGTTTTTTATTCATAAAGTCAGAACATTTCGAAATGCATGTAAATACTATTATTGAATCTTGGAATGCATCGTTCTTTGAACATGTATTTTCAAATAAAACTGGATAAGAGACTAGTACTAATAAAAGATCTTATGATGCTATTACTAGTCATGATCAAGAACAAGATCAATAACAAGAGCAAGAGATATATCAAAATGAGGAAAATGAACCTTGGCGTAGTAAACATGCTAGAACCTCAAAATCTTTTGATCTAAATTTTCTAAGATTTTTGTTAGAAAATGAGTCTTTAACTTTCAAAGAAGATATGTCTAGTTCTGAAGCTCCTTTATAGAAAGAGGCTGTAAATAGCGAAATTGAATCCATCTTGTAAAATCATACTTGGGAATTAGTAGACTTGCCAACATGTTGTAAACCTCTTGAGTACAAGTAGATTTTCAAAAGAAAAATGAAAGCAGATAGATCAATTGACAAATACAAGGCCAAACTTGTGGTTAAAGGTCTTAAACAAAAAGAAGGTCTTGACTAATTTGATACATATTCACCAGTTACTAGAATAGCATCCATTAGAATGCTAATTGCCATTGCATCTTTATACAATCTAGAAATTTATCAAATGGATGTGAAAACTGCTTTCTTAAATGGTGAGTTAGATAAAGAAATTTACATGGAGCAACCAGAAAGATTTTTTGTTCTAGGAAAAGAAAAGAAAGTGTATAAATTAGTTAAATCATTATATGGTTTAAAACAAGCGCCAAAGCAATGGCATGGGAAATTTGACAAAGCAATGATGTCAAATGAATTTAAAATTAATGAATGTGACAAATGTATTTATATTAAAAACACAAATAAAGGTTATGTGATAGTATGTCTTTATGCGGATGATATGCTCATCATAGGTAGTAATAATGACATGATTAAAACTTATAAGAAAATGTTAAATAAACATTTTGACATGAAGGACATGGGGATTGCTAATGTAATACTTGATATGAAAATTACCAAAACATCATAAAGATATGCTTTGTCACAATTACATTACATTGAGAAAATACTTGACAAATTCAGCAAAGGTAATAATCATCTTGCTAGAACACATGTGGATGTTAATTTGTTTCTTTCTAAGAATGTACAGGAAAGTATTTCTCAATTAGAATATGCCCAAATTATTGAAAGCTTAATATACTTGATGAACTGCACTCTTCCGGATATAGCTTATGCAGTAAGTAAATTAAGTAGATATACGAGTAATCCGGGAGTAAAACACTGGAAAGCAATTATAAGGGTTCTAAATATCTCAGATTTACTCATAACATTGGGTTGTATTATACTAGATATCCAGCAGTACTTGAAGGATATTGTGATGCAAACTGGATATCGAATACTAGAGACTCAAAATCCACCAGTGGGTATGTCTTTACTCTTGGTAAGGCGACTGTATCTTAGAAATCTTCCAAACAGACTTGCATTGCTAGGTCTACTATGGAATCAGAATTCATAGCTTTAGATAAAGCTGGGGAAGAAGTAGAATGGCTTCGCCACTTCCTTAAAGATATTCCAATGTGGCCAAAACTAGTGCCTGCTATATGTATACATTGTAATAGTTAATCAGCAATAGATGGAGCACAAAGTTATATGTACAACGGTAAGTCACGACACATTCGTCGTCAACATAATACCGTGAGACAACTACTCTCTAATGGAATTATTTCCATTGAATATGTGAAGTCTAAAGACAACATAGCGGATCCACTAACCAAAGGGTTAGCAAAAGAGTTAGTTGAGAATTTATCAAGAAGAATGGGACTTAAGCCTATTAAATAAGAGTTACTATAATAGTAACCCAACCTAGTTGACTGGAGATCCCAAGATCTAGGTTCAAAGGGACAACCGAGTTGTGTATGACTTATAAGGATCACTGGAGAGTAAAACTCCTACCAATTTCTATGATGAAATAGTGATGTCTGCAGTGTTTTAGGTTAAGTAAATACTTTTAACGATTCTTATATCTAGAAATACTTAGTGGAGTATGGCAGGATACTCTTCATAAGAATCACCTATATGAGTGTGAACCGGGCTGGTTCTATGAGATTTGTGAAAGACTACAATTCTCTAGGGCACTCACAAAAGACCAAGTTGTTCAAGGCCAAAATGAACACAATAGTGAGAACTAAACTGTGTTTGATAATATATTGTATGAGTTCTATTATTTTGGTTTACACAAATGGCTGAATAGTTCAAGACATCATGTTCACTAGTTAGCTAGTAAATTCGATAGTGTCTCACAAGGGAATGTTCAAAGCCAAAAGCTACCCATCCTTTACAGAATATTTCCAATTTCTGTACTCTTTGTAATTAGATCATGTTGTTACATTTTCTCTCCGTCAAATTCCATTCATGTGGGGGATAGTTGGAATTTATGATTTTATAGGCTTATTGGGCCAACTTTGAGCCCAAATTTGAGTGGGTCCCACACGTCTTTTGGGGGTGGGTCTAAAGAAATGATGTGTTCCTTGTCACGTTGCGAATCATACGGTGAAGACGGTACGTCAAAACCATTTACTAGTGAATGAAAACTTGATGCCATTTTTGGGTTCGTGGAATGGATAATTAAAGAATAAAATATGGATTTCTTTGTAATGGTAGTCCCACATTGGAAACTTCAGAAAATTTATGTGTGTATATAAGTTCTAGGTGGCAACACTTGGGTTGGACCCCAAGGGGCATCCTAAGTTGGTAGAATGGAGAAGTTATGGACAAAGTGAACCTTGGCTCAAACCACCACACGCGCGCGCCGCTGCCATTCGTCCGGCCGATTAGGCGCAGTTGTGGATCGGGTCGGTTTTAACTTTAATTTTTTGGACAAAAGTTATTTGAATTTTTTCAAAAATTCTTTGCACCAATTTGAATTCAAATTTTTTGCTTCAAACTAGTGTGTCTTTTCCAAAACTAGTCCAGACAGTCTTCAACCTGTTTTGCACTAGACAGATTCAATTCTTTCCAACATATTAAAACTGCCAGTAGTTTCCAACAGATTAAAACTGTCCAGCAATTATCTTTTCAAATTTGAATTGCACTTGTTCAATTCAAAATTATATCTGTTTGAACAAATCTATAGGTCACCTATTTGCCTATAAATACTACAATATTCCAATAGTTTGTTCACTAAAAAAAAAAACATCCAGAAAAATTCTTCTCTTCCCGGTTTTGCTCTTTCTGTGCATTGTTCTTCATATTAGTTCTTAGGAAAAATTCAGAGAGTAAAGTGTTAGACTTATTTATTTTGATGATTTATTTAATTATGTTTTTAATTTATTTGAAAGAGAAAAATAAAATCAAAATTTATTTTGATGATTTATTTGAAAGAGAAAAATAGAATCAACATTTATTTTGATGATTTTAAGTTTTAATTTATTTGAAAGAGAAAAATAGAATCAAAAATTATTTTGTCCCATTATTTCTTACCTAAAACTTTTATCCTAAATGTTGTTAGAATGTATTTAATATTTGATTAAATTAGATGTTCAAACAGTCCAAAATAAAGGTTCAAACAGCCCAGCCTAACCCAGCACAGCAGCAGGCTAAAAATTGCAAATAGCCCATCACAGCAACAGGCCAAAAGGTTCAAGTGGAAGATATTCAAATTAGAAATGATGGAGTGGAAGATATTCAAATTAGTAATGATGGAGTGGAAAATATTCAAATGAATACAAGGGCTATAAATTCAAATGAATACAATGGCTATAAACGGTTATAAATTCAAATGAATACAACGGCTATAAGTTTCATTATATATACCAAAGCCTCTAATGTAAACAAGTTAAAAAAAAAAAAACCAGAAAATATTCTTTGATCTATAATCACTCATATCTATTCTCTGAAAAATTCTCTGAGAAGTGTTCTTCAATTTTTGTTTACATCCTCTTTCAGAAATTATACACTGAGACGTATAGCTTTAAGCCTATCTTTCCTGTGTGAGGTTTACAGAAAAACCAGAGCTTCATTTTGTATATCCATTTGGGAGAGATATTTATTGTAAGCTTCTTTGAAAGCAAAAATACTATTTTATCTTGTAAAAGTGTTGCAAATACTATGTCCTTGAAATCTTGAGAGTGATTGTAAATCACCTAAGATTTGCAAGGGTTTGGGCTTGTGAAGTCTGTGTAAAATCTATGGAGGATTGCTCCATGTTTATGAGGTTTCTAGTACCCTGGTGAAACTAGAAGATAGTGGAAAATCTCAAGTGAAACTTGAGGAATGAATGTAGGCTTGGTTGAAGCTGAACCACTATAAATCTGTTTGTCTTCTCTTTCCTAATCTCTTTACTTTCCTACTACTGCTATAGCTATCTAATATTCATGTGTTAATCATTTGATTTGCCTTGTATGTTAGTTATACTTCATTGTTATTTTGCTTGATCATTTACTGTTAGGTTCATCATTGTGCTTATTAATAATTTGTTGTACTAACAGTTAATTTTATTGGGGTATTATTAATTTTAATTTGTAGAAACCTAATTCACCCCCCTCTTAGGTTACTTTTTGGGTAACAATTGGTATCAGAGCCTGGGGCTCTTGTTTAGATTTAACAATCTTGAGTTTTTGATCCATAGCAACCATGTATTCTACTTACTCTGCTGTAGGACAAGCTAGCAATAGGCCACCTCTCTTTGATGGTAGTAATTATATTCAATTGGAAAGAAAAAATGACTTTGTATCTTCAAGCTACCAATTATGCTTTGTGGCACATTATCACTAAAGGTCCTAAAATCCCTTCCGAGGTAGTAGACCATATCAGTGTGCCTAAACTTGAGAATGAATTTGATGAGCGTGATTATAAACTCCTTCAAGCTAATGTTAAAGCTAAGCTTATTCTTGTGTGTGGACTAGATGCAAATGAGTACAATAGAATTTCTAGATGTATTACTGCTAAAGAGATTTGGGATAAACTTGAAATCAGCTATGAAGGAACTAGCCAAATAAAAGAGTCTCGGATTGACATGCTTATTCATGATTATGAACTCTTTACTATGGAATTATTTGAATCTATTTCTGAGATGTTTTATAAATTTACCAATATTATTAATGCTCTAAAATCTCTTGGTAAATCTTATACTAATGGTGAGCTTGTGAGAAAAATACTTAGGTCTTTGCCAAATAAATGGAAAGCTAAGGTTACAACTATCCAAGAAGCAAAAGAGCTAACAAAATTAGGCATTGAAGAACTCCTAGGCTCACTCATGGCTCATGAACTTTCGATGATGGATGGCAGCAAAAAGGAAGCCATTTGGGGAGAAAATGATGGAGTAGCCAACCTGTGTCTCATGGCTTTTGGAGAAAAAGAATTCACTCAAGATGAGATAATTTCTAATTATGTAAAACTTGAAAGTACTTTTCAATGAATTACATGACATATTTAGAAATGTTTGTGTTGAGAATTCTAAATTAAAGAAATTAGTTACTTCTTTTTCAAATGATGTGGATGTTTTAAAAATGAAAAATGCTACTTTGAAAAATGACTTTACGTCTATTGCCAATGAGAAAAACATTTTGAAAAATAATGTTGAGGATTTAAACAAAACTCTTGAAAATTTTGTAAAAGGAAAAGAAAACCTCAACAAGCTTCTTGGAAATAAAAAATATGTTTTTGACAAAGTAGGCATTGGTTTTGATCCTCCTAAACCTTTTATGAGATTAAATGTTCTTAAGACTAATCCCTATGGACCCAAGAAAGTATAGGTACCAAGAAAGAAATCAAGATATTTTGTAGGTGGAATCTCAAAGAACACTAAGGACTTCCAGAGGAAATGCACAACAAGAATGTTTAATCTAAAGAGCAAAATCAGCCCCTACAAGAAGAAGAAGAATGATGAAATGAAAATCCCCAAGATAAACAATAGAGGTAATGTATAGGTGAAGATTCCAAAGAGGTAAATAAAGGTATAACTCCTAACACACCTCTAAGCTTAAAGTTCTATATTCTTTAAGGTGTGATTTGTGTACAATAGGTTGTGTCTAATCATTGCTTCCATGTAACCTAATTATACTAAGTTTGCTAAGTCATGTTTTGCTAGTTTCTTTCAAGCCTTCATTGAACTCAAAAATGAGAATTATATTATTTTGATGATTGCCTATTAGAACATGAATGATTCATGTATTCATTAACATTGTATATCATTCATTCATTACTATGAAAAAGAGATAAGAAGTGATAAATATTTTTTGTGAGCATACTTTTCACATCTTATATATGACTTCATACTAATATGTTAATTTCTTTTTTAGTCATATCTTTGTAGAATCAATTTTGATATCATAGCATGTTTTTGAGATATATACTATCTATATTTTGAATTGTACATTTATGATCTCAAGAATATGCTCAATATGAAAATTTTATGCTTATATGCTTTACATTGAAATATTTGAATAAGTTATGAAATTCGTTGATTATGATCCGTCAATAATGTCTAAATGAAAAGAAGTATCATACGTTTGTAGAGACATTGCATCTATCCTATTGAATATCTTTTGAATATGGATTATATTGGCATACATCTCATGAAATGCTTTTAATTGATAAATTGTTGAATTAATTGTTTATAGCATTCATGTTGTGTTCCACATTGAGTAAAATGTTTTATCACACTTGAGTATGTGGATTGAATTGATGAAAATGCCTCTTGATAATGTTATGTGATTAAATGAGATTATTGTATCATTTTTTAATAAAACAAAATGCATAACACTATTTTCTTATGCATATTATGCTATGTGCTATAACTTGAAAATTCTGAAAAATAGCATTCCAAACTCTTGTTTGATCATTGAATTATTTTTCGCTTTTTGAGTTTGTGATAAGAAGTGATTTGTGCTGTATTTTTATTGAGTAATAATGATTGTTCTATGAATGTTATATTTACACAAATTACATTAGAAAATGGTAGCATCAACTTAGGGGGAGAAATTATTTTGCTAACATACTTGTTAAACCCTTTTGAGATGAACTCCTCATGAAAGAAAATTGAAGATTGAAAATCTTCCATCTCTTGAATCGAACGTATGCCTCATATACTCTCTTAAGCTTTTGAGGTAAAAATTCTATCTTATATCCTTTGAGTTAATACTGTTATTACTTTGATATGAAAAAGATTGATTATGCTTCATATGATTTGCGATGTATACTCTTTGATGACGCTCTTGCCTAAAAATCATGCCTATGCTTAAAATGTGTCCTATATATTGAAATTCATGATTAAAATGTGTGCTATATATTGAAATTCATGACTTTTCTTGGCATATGGATTGTTATACCTTGAACATGCTTCATTTTTTAGATTTACATTAGCTCTATGAGATTATATTGAGTTTAACCTATTATGAGTAATATTTGGTATTCTACATAATGCTTTGTAGACATCCCATTTTTGACCGCCCTTAAGACTTGGGCGCTATTGATGGTTTTCTTTGGTGGTGAAAGATGTGCAGGCTATGCTATGCAAAAGGTCGGTTTCTTTGGCAAGGAGAGCGTCAAATCCAAACCTCACACCCCATTGTTGGACCAAAAGATTTTGGATCTTAAAATCCTTTCTTTTAAAATATTTTTGAAATAAAGTTCCTACGATGTTCCGAGGCTCGCATTTTGTCAAATGATGCGTTTTTCGGTAAACCGAGCAAGGATAAAGTGGAAATGAATGAAAGAGAGATGAAGTCTTTGAAAAATCTTTCAAAACACCTTGTTCGGAGGTTCGGAGTTGAAGAAAAGAGGAGTGGAGAGAAGAAACTTAGTTGAGAAAGAAGTCGGGCGTGAATCGCTAAAAGAGAGTCGGGGGTCCTCGCTAAATCAGGCTTATCTGTCTATGCACTTGAAGTTAAGCTATGCGGCCACCACCATTGGAAAGAAGACTTCCGGGGCTTCGTTTTTCACTTAAGAATCTCCTAAGGCCGAGTTCGGATGAGGGAGATATGATTGGTTGAAGTTGGGCATCATCCCGGTTGGACCGAAATTGAGCAACCTTCACCAAAACAAGCATAACTTTTTGAATAGTTCGAATTTTGATACAAGGCTGGTGCTATTGGAAAGTTTACTTTTGGGGCTTCAATTTGGACACAAGAATGACCTGAAAAGGAGTTCATACGAAAGAGTTATGCCCGTTTGAAATTAGACCTGCAGAGTAGATTTTTCCTGCCGGCCGACCAAATAATTAGCAGGCCGACCATTTATAGTAGCCGACCAACCAATTTTGCTGGCCGGCGGCCTTCCTGCGTATTCTACAGACTGAATGGATGCCAGCTGTGCCAACTAGAGGGCACAGACTAGATCCTCCATACACGTATATGGAGGATCTTTGGCCTTGCTTCTTGGCTTCTTGGAGAAGCTTTGGTCTCCTTGGTCTATAAAGGAAGCCCTCCCTCTCCATTGCAAGGGTTCAGACTTTGCTTCTAAGGCATACAATATACACCTCTCTATATCTCTCTTTTGTGCTCAAATACTCCATAGTTCTTGGCCCTTTGCACACCAACCCTTAGCTTAACCCTTCCACCATCCATCCAAGCACCTTGGAGCTGGTTTTCAGAGGTTGAAGGTTTGCTACTTTGGTCCAGAAGTTGCTGGAGGTCTTCTCTACAAGGGTAACACTCATTTCCCCCTTTTAAGCATTATTTTGCTTCACATCTTAGCTCCATTTGAAAGCATATTTGGGCATTGTCATAAAATGAAAAAAGTCTTGTTTTAAGCTTCTTAACATGTTTGTTTAAGACCTCTTTTCTGTTTGGGGTCATCTACCCCCTTTGCATGCTTCATTTCTCTTTGTTTTGAGCCATGCATTAGGGCTTTTGTGTTGAGCTTTGTTGGCCCTTTTGACCACTGAAATCCAGCGGATTTTCAGTGGTTATTATGTGTTTTTGAGCATCAAAATCAGAGAGGGGTGATCCTCTCACCCCTTGTCTTATTTACTAGCTTTCTTGGCCTTACAAAGGAGCCCGTATTTGCATACTTCTTGAGCATGTTTCAGGCCATTTTTGGTGGGTTTTAGGACCTACATAGGCTCTATCCATAGCCCTTTTTGCCATTTTGGATGTCCATCTTGCATGTGTAGAGTAGCCTTCTTCATGGCCTTTCAAAGGAGCCTTTACTTGCATGTTTCCTAGCCTCATTTCAGGCCCTTTTCAGTGAGTTTTGGGGCCTTCATAATCTCTGTCTAGAGGTGGTTTTGTCTTTTTGGATGTCCATTATGCATGTGTAGAATAACCCTTATTTTGGTCTTTCAAAGGAACATATCATTCTTGCATGCATTGACCTTGTTTCCATGAATTTTTGGGCATTATTGACATGGCATACTTCCGAATTTTTCTGGTTTGGTGACCTCTTGATTGCCTCATATACTTGTAGCGCAAATCCCCTTTACTAGCTTATATTGCATGTTATGTTGATCCTTGATTCTAGCACTTTTTAGCCATACCTTAAACTGATTTTGTGCATATTTTGGACTACCTTAGCTCTGTTTTTGGGTCTCATGGTCGAATGATGCTTGTTTTGCATGCTTGTAGTACAATGTCCATGCTTAGCTTTGAGTTTCAAGGTCTATTACATGCATATACTGAGGTGTTTTCATGTTTTGGGGCCATTGCACATCATATTTTAGAGCTTACATGTATGCCATATCCCCATGATTTTCACTCTTTAAATGCGTTTTGAGAGTTATGCTTGAATGCCTCATTTTCCGGCCATTGTATGAGCTTCATTTGAATGCATTCCGAGCCACCATCCCAACACATTTAGCCACTGATTTTGGTCTGCATAGGGACTGTTTGGGGTTGGTTTCATCATTTGAGCATTGTTTTGCATACCTATAGTGTAATCCATTCCACTACTTTCGGTATTCGGGCCATCTAGCATGCATCGTGTGAAGTGTTTGCATGTTTCGAGACCATCTTTTATGCCATTTCAAAGCTGGATCATGTGCCATTCTATGCCATATTTCATCCTTTGCCATGCTTTGTTAGAGTTGCATGTTGTGCCTTAGGATCGGTTCTTTACACTCGTGTATGTTTGCATGTATTTAGGTTGTCTCATTTTCATCATATTGGCCACTGATTTGAGTGTGGCCGATGCCCATTCATTTTAGTTTAAGTCTATCTTGCATTGTGTATGCCATGTTACAATGTGTTGTGCATGTTATGTTGTTAGCATTGTGTATGCCATGTCACTCCTTGCATTGTGTATGTTAGGTGGTTAGTTGCATTGAGCATGCCATAGTTCATATAGTATTGTGTGTGCCATATAGTCCATAGCATTGTGTATGCTAGGTTGCATGTTTGCATATTTAGGTTGTATGCCTATTGCATATTGCTTGCTAGCATACTCATTTTGCATTAGTTTGTTTGCATGCTTGGGTTGCATAGCATTGAGCATGCATCCCTTGCCTCTTGATCAATCATGATAGAGGTTGGGGCCCTTTATGTGTTTTGTGCATTTCATTCCACATTGATTTGCAAACTTGGTACCTTTGGCCATCATGCATCGAAATGCGTAATTGGTGGCCCGAGGACCGAGGGCCATACTCCCTTGAGTTCATTACATGATAGGGAGAGTGGCTATGCATACATTGTCTTGAAAATGCCTTGCCATGCACTGTCTATCCTCTGCTGCAGCAAAACCAGTGCTCTGCAGGAAGAAATGGCCGGTCGGCCATTTTTAGTGCCGGCTGGCTACCAAAGTCTAGCCGATGGTCCCACTTTTGGTCGATAACTGTATTCCAGTGGCCGGTGGACTTGCATTATGGCCGGTGACATCCCACAGTGCTATGGGAGTGTTCCAAAAGCATCACAAGTATTTTCACAGTTTTCAGAGGTGCAGAACAGTGCTAATAGAGGCAACAGTGGCATGGCGACAGGTTTCCAAGCGAGGCGAATCGAGCATACATCATCCAAGCATTCCGAGGCAGGCTGCAGAGGCCTCCCTTTGTAACTAATTTTGTCAATTAATTTAGGGTTTTGTAATATTTAATTAGCTAGAGTAGTTAATTATTTATTCGGTCTGTAATTATTTATTCGGACCCTCCAAGGAGGGCAATGTTGTAATAAGTGTGCGTGTGTGTGATTTATGTCTTCCAATCCCACGTCTTTCTCCCTTTTATTTACTAGCTTATGATGGTTAGTTTAGGGCATGTTTCAATTAGCATCTTTATGTTCGCATGTTTGCATCCATTCATCTGTCTTGCATGCACCGGGCTCGGCGCATCATACTAACTGCATTGTATTTCAATTCCAAGTTGAATACATGTTATCTGTTGCATTTCATATGTCATATTTAGAATAGCCGAGCCTATCTTAGTTGCATTTTGCATGTGTTGCATTAGGCATTTCAGCATAGTTAGGATTCATGCATGATTTCTAATTAGCTTCTTTCTTTGGCTTGGAGTACTCGGTAAGTGTTTATGCTTTAGCATCTTTGCATGCGGGGGAGTGACTGCCATGATAGCATGCTTACTATGAGGCTATGTATTTATGTGATATAACTGCCTGAATGCCTGTGGGTGAAGGTTGGGTTATTTGAATTGGAACAATTCATTGATTGCGAGTTTTAAGCCCACTAGATAGTGGCAAATCACCATGTTTTCTAAGCCCACTCGAGGGTGGCAAAATCCACGTCTTAGCCTACTTGCGAGTAGCACCTTTAAATCGTTTTTCAAAACGAACATGAGATGTTTTGTTCCAATTCAAGCGACCCAGTCTATACTTGTATGTTGTGCGCATCACATAGTAATTCTAGGCTAATAACTGGAATAAGAGCACATATGTTTTCAAAACTCGATATCATGGTTAGTAGAGACCGATCTTTGATCGGACGAGTGGGGGTGCTCACGAAGTGACCTTCCCCAATCGTACCCAAGTTCCTGAGCCGAGGCAACTTTGGTGATGACGGACACGTGGCCCTAGGCACGAGTTAGGGTTTCCTAAATTCCCCCAAAATAAATATTTAGGTGGCGACTCTGTATCTGGCAAAGCAGTCCATGTTTGGCACTTCTTTCAAAAAAATCTGTTTTCAAAAACGATTTGTTAGATTTGGACTCTTTGATGATTCATCGGTCTTGTATTGCACTTTGCGAGATTAGATACAGGACCGTGACATTGAGTCCTGAATTGTAGTGAGCCCAATGAACAAAACGGGATTTCTCCCGGGACGTTCGGCAACGTCTACATGCTTGAGCTATGATTGTTAAATCTTCTAGATTGCATATTGGTATCCTTGGTAGATTGCATGTTGGTATCATTTTGGCATCCTTATTTGTAACATTTGGCATCCTATTTGATATTATTTAGGAGAACATTTCAGTTATGAGCTTTCATTGTTCATATCTCCTATTAATTTTGCCAAATGAAACAAGAAGAAGAATTTAAACTTGATTATTATTATTTTTTTTTTAAAAAAAAATCCCCTTAGATTCTATTCTATTTTTGATATCATACATATGAGCTTGCACCTCACATATTATTTTTTTTTAATTATTTTGTATAAAATCTGTATGCTTTTGCCATAAATTGATTGTTAGATCATGCTCAAATCGATTGTTAGATCATGCTCAACTGCTTTATATATACTTTTAACAATTTGGTATCTCTTTGGTTCTTGCTTGAAAATAGATTGAAATAGCATGAATTCTTCATAATGGATAAGCTCATTGATTCATTGTTACTATATTATCTTGCTATAACAGCATGTGTGTCTCATTCTTGACCTTTGAAACTTCTCCTTATTGCACCCATGGCATTTATCTAAACTTGATGCTACATTGATATGGAAACATTTATATCAGTTGAATACTCTTAAGTCCTTCATACATTTATTCTCTTTAACAGTTTGCTATTCTCAACTGTGTAATTTTTTTTTTTGGGGTTTTGCATCTTGAGGTAAAATTAACTTTGTATACATGGAATTTTTTTAAACCCTTATGGTATTTTTTTTGCATTACCATTCCAGCAACACCAATGTCCCATTAAGTTTAATTTCTGCTGGTATTATTTTATTTTGCTATTAAGCTTAATTTCTTTTATTTTTATTTTTTTCTCATTATTATTTTTTGTTTGGACTTAATTTTCTTATTTTTTTCTGCTTTTTAATTTCATTTTTCAGTACTTAAACATAAAAACAAAAACAAATGAAAATACAAATATTGACATAAAAAAAAAAACACCCTTCATTTTTTTACAGCCATATGCCGATCAAAATAAACATATTCACATAAAAAAAAAACAAAAAAACAAAACAAAAACCAAAACAAAAAAAGAAAAAAAAAAACCTTCATTTTTTTTACGGCCATACGCCGATCTTACTTACTCGCCTCTTCCACCACTTTCTTCTTCTTTTTATCACTTTAGGCGACGCTTGACGTCTCTGCCTCCGTGCTTTCATCAGGAGCGAACACTCCTTGATGACTATCAAAAGCCAAGAACGACGTTGCTTCAAATCGGGCCATGGAGGTGGTCTTCTGTTTAAGCTCTTTATTTTCGGCCTTCAGTGTGCCTATCTCTGCTCACGCATCCTTGTACATGCCATGGAGCAGAGAGAGTTGGGCGTTGACCTAATGGAGCTCGCTCGTCTTGTTCTGCAGTCGGTGAGCCAATTTTGTGATTGTAGTCACCGTCTCCATACAGGACATCAGTGTGAAATGATTGGCTTCAATGTCAGATGGAGCTGCCATTATTTGCTCAATCGACATCATAGGAAGGTTGGAAAGAGTAGGAGCTGGGGCATTCGGCCCAACAGCACTTACAGGATCATTCAGGTCCGGAAAGAGAGTAAGGGGACGGAACGAGGCCATGTAATAGGAAAGAGAGATGTAATCGGAAGGAGGGTCATTTTCGGTAGTCTTTCTGCTCTGCTCAGTCTCTCTATTCTATCTCTCTCACGCAGAAGACGAAAGGGTTGAAAGCGAATGAGGAAGACGAAGGCAAAGAGAGTGCTTAAGAAGAAGACGGAGGACAAGAAGACAAGAAGGAGAGAGAGCCGAGGCAGTTGATTAACCTGTCTTGCTTTTGTCGGTCGGCTGACGCAAAAGCGAGGACACGTGTCCGACGCGATTTTCGACAGGCAGGAGAGAGGCGCGCAAATCATATATATATATATATTTTTGATTATCTGTTTTTGATGCCATTTATCACTATCATTTTTCTCTTTCTCCTCCTCCAGATTCTAAGCCATGATTTCCTTTTGATAATGTCACAGGGGAAGAAATTATATGATGTTATGTATTATGGTATTATTTGAAAACTAATCTGATGATTATGTATTGATAATTTGATATCTTAGTCTCATATTATGTCTCTAATTAAAGCTTATTTATTACACATGTGCTAACCTATGTATTTAGAAATGAATTCAGGGAGCATGACTCGAGAGAGAGCTTTTCTTACTCCCAAATCAAATCAAAATATCATTGTGTGCCATCATCAAAAATGGGGAGATTGTTAGACTTATTTATTTTGATGATTTATTTAATTATGTTTTTAATTTATTTAAAAGAGAAAAATAGAATCAAAATTTATTTTGATGATTTATTTGTAAGAGAAAAATAGAATCAACATTTATTTTGATGATTTTATGTTTTAATTTATTTGAAAGAGAAAAATAGAATCAAAATTTATTTTATTCCATTATTTCTTACCTAAAACTTTTATCCTAAATGTTGTTAGAATGTATTTAATATTTGATTAAATTAGAGGTTCAAACAGCCCAAAATAAAGGTTCAAACAGCCCAGCACAGCAGCAGACCAAAAGGTTCAAGTGGAAGATATTCAAATTAGTAATGATGGAGTGGAAGATATTTAAATGAATACAACAGCTATAAACAATTATAAATTCAAATGAATACAACGGCTATAAAGAGTTATAAACGGCTATATATTCAAATAAATACAACGGCTATAAACGGCTATAAGTTTCATTATATGTACCAAAGCCTCTAATGTAAACAAGTTAAAAAAAAAAATCAGAAAATATTTTTTAATCTATAATCACTTATGTCTATTCTCTGAAAAATTCTCTGAGAAGTGTTCTTCAATTTTTGTTTACATCCTCTTTCAGAAATTATACACTGAGACCTATAGCTTTAAGCCTATCTTTTCTGTGTAAGGTTTACAGAAAAACCAGAGTTTCATTTCGTATATCCATCTGGGAAAGATATTTATTGCAAGCTTTCTTTGAAAGCAAAAGTACCATTTCATCTTGTAAAAGTGTTGCAAACACTGTGTTCTTGAAATCTTGAGAGTGATTGTCAATCACCTAAGATTTGCAAGGATTTGGGCTTGCGAAGTCTGTGTAAAATCTATGGAGGATTGCTCCATGTTTATGAGGTTTCTAGCACCCCTGTGAAGTTAGAAAATAGTGAAAAATCTCAAGTGAAACTTGAGGAGTAAATGTAGGTTTGGTTGAAGCCGAACCACTATAAATCTGTTTGTTTCCTCTTTCTTAATCTCTTTACTTTCCTACTACTGCTATAGCTATCTAATATTAATGTGTTAATCATTTGATTTACCTTGTATGTTAGTTATACTTCATTGTTATTTTGCTTGATCGTTTACTGCTAAGTTCATCATTGTGTTTGTTAATAATTTATTGTACTAACAGTTAATTTTATTGGGGTATTGTTAATTTTAATTTGTAGAAACCTAATTCACTCTCCTCTTAAGTTGTTTTTTGGGTAACATAAAGAACATAAGTTTTGTTCGCCGTACAGATTGTTTGGAGTGCTACTACAATCTGTGTAAAGATCATTGTATCCTATGAGATAAATGCTTTTTATCCGTAAGCACCGAAGCAGGGCAATTTTGTCTTAAGGACAGAATGTCACACACTCGACTTGATCATTTGTGTACTTATTCATATCGGTAAATAAATTATGTAAGTAATTTATTTTTTATTTGTTTGATTTAATTTCAAATTATTTATTTTATACCGAAGATTGTTCCAATAGTTACTGCAAGGCCTTTTGATGGTACAAAATTGACGGTGGCTTCCGGTCGTGGTGGTCACGGTTGGTCTCCGTTGGCTCCGACTTGCAAAGACCCAAAATCACCTCCGGGCCCTGCACCATACACTAACATACCTAGTGGCGGCGGGCATTGTAACAACCATTGATGAGCTCCTTCTGATATCATAAAAGCTCAAAAACAAAGTGAAAAATAAGTAAAATAATTTCAAGCTCATGGAAGTACAAAGTGGTTGGTGTACTAAATTTGTGCAATTGAGTTTTGTATTTTCATGAATTTGAAAATATTGTTCTCACCTCTCACTTTTAGATATTTTAGTTTTCTTTCTTGGGGAAGTGTTGATTAATAATAGTGGGCGTTTTGTTTTAAGATATAAGGTTCACAGTGATCCAAATCATTTTCTACAAACACTTTGTATAAAAATTATGTGTTAATATTACGAATTAAACTTGTCAATCTATCATATTCGAACTATATATTTTATTTGAAAAATCCAAATTTGGTATGGTGAAATCCTACTCTTTTTTTTTTTTTTTTGATCAGCAAACAAAAGAGCATATATATATAAAAACGAACACCAAACATTAGAAGCATAGCAATTGACACCAAACAAACTTGGCACTAATGAGCTAGCCCAAACATCCGCTAGTAATACAATCGTTAGTGAGAAACCAACAAGAGGAAAACTAACAGGAAACAGAGGAGGATAACGGCATACACCTTAGTAAAAGAAGCATACACCTTAGTAAAAGAAGTTAGGCACAGCAAAATAACCCCAGCAGAAGCACAGCATAGTCCGAAAGAAAACACAGCAGAGGATAACTCAATAGACTGAATCTAGCAAATTCAATATGTAATTGGATCAGATTAAGGAATATCTGATTTAATTTTTTTTTGGGTCACTCTTTCATGCTTTTATATAAATGATATGCATAATGTTAACGGTTTAACATATTAAAAAATATAAATTGAATTTAAAAAAATAACTAAAAGCTAATCAATCGGATCAAATCAGATTTTCGGATCAAGTATCCAGAGCATATTGCATTTGGGCCTGATGGATTGAGAACATATCAGATATGTCAAATTTTCTATATAAATTGGATTGCACCTCGTTTGGGGACTGACTATTTTAGCCAAAAAGCCAAAAAACCAACTAAAACTAGTCACATCACCTCTCTACTTTTCTGTACATCTTTTCGTAAAAAGCTAAAAAGTTACTAAAATAGCATGTTCCCAAACGAGGCCGTGTTTTTAAGAGGTAAATGAAACATAGTCTAATTTGTTTCTCTCTTCTTCTCTTTCTTTATTTTATTATTTCCTCTATAGTTTTCCAGTAGCATGAAAACAAAAATAATGGACTTAAAGATAGTCAGCATTAAAAAGTGTTGAAAATGAGAGGAAGAGAAAGATTAAGAACTTTCAAAATAAGGTACTCAAGCTTCTATTGACTTTCAGGGTAGGATCAATTTTTACAGATAATTATCTACTTTAACTAATAAATTTTTATGTCTATAGTACCCTTTTGTATGAAGTGTTTGTGCCCTATGTCTCGTTGTTAATTTGATCCAATATTACCTTTGTCATGTTGGGATCATAGAAAAGATTGGATGGTGAACTTTAATTTCTTGATTCAATGATATGCAAAGCCAAAAAAAAAAAAAATACAAATGACGTGACATACTTGTATCTATTCATTTCAAACTAAAAAAATTCATGGAAGGATTTATTATTTTAAAATTATCAGTGCTATATCATTATGACGAATCGATGTATGCAAAAGAATTGCTATGTTGCTTGTTATCATAGAAAATTAAATTAGTAATCTTTACAGAAACTTCATTTTTAAGAATCAAAAGTCTAATTTACATAAATATTATGGCCTTTTAACATGTTAAAAAGATATATATCAGCCATTGATAAGAAGTATTGTCACGTAATGACTAGACGATCCAATTATTTTTCCTCGATCATCACCAACCTCCAAAAGGAAATTAATTTGGAAAGATGAATTTGTTATATGATTGTTAACATTTTGGCTTTGGCAATATGCGTACTTGCTACTCATTTCCCTCACATCCTTTCTTCCTTTCTCTTTCAATTATTACTCTTCATTTTGCAACCGTGCACGTGCAGTTTAGTTTCTAGGAAATTAACAGAGCAAGAAAATACCTCTCATTTGGAACCGGTGCAGGCTTCTGTGATAGTTATTCATGCAAAAATAAAGGAATTACTCAAAATTCAATGCTAGTGTTGAATTCTTCCGTAAAAATCATTTTTAATTATACTTTCATAAAATAAAAATATATAAAAACTATCACTCAAGTTTTGTGACAAATTTGTCACATTAGCAAGAACAAAAGGATTTTTCTTTTTTTTAGGCTTTTTTTTTTTATTATTTTAGTATAAAAACAATTGCGATATTGCAAAAAAAATTTAAATTTCTGAGTTGTACTAAACTAGATAAAATAAAATAAAAAATTTCTTTTTTTCTTTTTTTTAAAAAAGGTTTAGAAAAATCAAAATAATTGAATTTTTTACCCTTTTTTTTTTTTATCACCTTAATCAGGAAAAAATGGTTCAGAGAAATTTACATGATTAATTTAGAATAGTAAGTAAACAAAATCACATAATATGTTTCGAAATTTTTAAACAATTGTCTTTTTATCCTTTTATTTAGCAGGTGTAGAACGATTGTATATAAACACTGAAATTTTCAACATCATCAGTATCATGTCCACACTCTATCCATCACCAACCTCTAAAACGAAATTCATTTGAAAATATGAATATGGACTATGATACCAATGGAGTAGACATTTTAGCTTTGGCTTTCCACTCTGTGTACTTGCACCTCTTTTCCCTCTATAATCTCTCTCTCTCTCTCCCCGATCAATAACTCTTAAAAAAATTCCAAATCAATGGAATAGTTAAAAACATTTGTACAACTCTTACATTGTGTTTAGTTAGGAAATTTGAGAAGAGATTTAAAAAAGAAAATAAAAAAAAGTAAATGAAATGTGAATAAAATATACTTATATTTCACCTAATTTCTCACACTTTTTTCCTTTTTCTTTTCAAATCTATCTCCAAATCCTCCAACCAAACACAGCGTTAAGGTTCGTTTGTTTTGAGAGATGGAAGAAAGAATGGGATTGAGATGGAGGTGGAACATACTAATATTGTGTTTGTTTTGAGAGATAGAAAGGGAATTTATAAACCTTTCAGATTAGAATGGGCCTTGGATGTTAGGATTGAGATGGAGGCCAAAAATTTGGTATTAGAAAATTAGTCTTCCGACTTAGCTCTTTTCTTTTCTTTTCTTTTCTTTTTTACATATTAGGCATGTTTTTTTAACATTAAAGTTTTAATTTTTTTTATATTTTTTATTAAGTAAAAATCATAATTTTATTTATTTTATTATTTTATATTTTTTTATATAAAAATAATTTAACAATCTATATATTAATAATTATCATAAAAATAAATATAATTTTACTTAATTTTCTCACCATCAACTCTTTTATTTTACGTGTGAAAACAAAACGCGCCACATATAAAAAGAACTTATATCAAACATAAAAAAAAATAAAATTGTACCATACAAACAAACATTTTGTTTGCAGTGCACGTGCGGTTTACTTTCTAGGAAAGTACTAATAGAGCAAAGAAACTGCCCAAAAAGTCTCTTTATTTGGCTGCAGTGTGAGTTTCGGTGCCGGTAATAGAAAAATAATCGAATTATCAGAAGTCAACACTATAAATATGAAATAACGTTATATATATCAATTAATATATATATTAATATACTAAAAAATAATATATCATTATTTATATAATTTTAGATATTTATAATTTATATAATAAATATGATCAATAATAATATTATAATATTAATTGATATATTAATATATACACTAATTAATATATATAATATCACCGATAAATATTCGATAGCATTTATAACACGTGTACCGATTACACCAACTCAATCCAAGTGCAAGTTGATCTACGCATAGGCTAACTCTGAGATTTAGGGAGTTTAAGGTAAATTTAAAAAATGGGACTCTTTTTATATTAGGAAAAAAAAATTTATGGATAAAACGATAAGTTATAATTTTTTTTATTTGTTTGTAGTTACAAAAAAATTTACTTACATATATAATTATTAAAATTATAAACAAAATTAGGGTAAAAAAATTAGGAAAAAATAATTTAATTAAAACTAATAAAGACTTAAGTAACAAAAAATTGGGGCAAAATTATTTATTCTACTAAAATCTAATAGATAAAGAAGGTAAAAAAAAAAAATTAAGGCTCATATATTATATGTATTGTTCTTCTTGGGCCCACACACTTTTTTTTTAATATATATTTTCATTTTAATAAATATGGACAAAACTATACTTATAAATAAATGTGAGCTAAACCATACATGGGCCTAATAAAATATTTTGGGGACATTTAAATTGATCCCAAAAAAAAAATATTAGGCCTATAATATTTTATTAAATTTGAGTCCCTATTTTTGGGTTAAAATTTTAGGACCTAAGGCACAAGCTTTACTGGCCTTACACTAGGGCTGGCCCTATCTACGCATTTGGTTTGATTTTCACTAATTTATTTTAGAAAACTTTTTCAAAAAAATTAAAACTTAACTTGGTCAATGTAATTAAAAAAAAAAAAATCAAATACACTTATTATTTTTATATAATTTTATCTTTCGAGAGATAATGATTTTTAAAATTTTAAACATACTTTTTAAATATTTATTTTTACTAAACTAGTTTTTATTTTATTTTTTTTAAAAAAAATTCTGAATTTAAAAAAAAAAAAAACAAATCAAAGAAGGCCTTAAAATTCGGCCCCATAAACAATTTTGGGCCCATCTTTTTACTCTTCTATGCTTGGCCCCGAAGTTTTAGGCCGACAATTGTGGGCTGAAACGGAAGGCTTCGATTGACAGTCCAAGCTATACAAAAGATGTTGTGAAGTTTTTTTTTTTTTTTTTTTTAGTCTTTGTATAGAAGAAACTTAAGATTAAGAACAATGGTGATGCCATAATCTAACAATAAAATCCAAATAAATATGATGAACTCCCACATAAATATATCTGTCAATTATTTATACACAAATAGTAGTTATCAGATTTGTTGGTTAGATTATTTTTGTATGTAGCAATTTTTTTAAGAAGTTACTGCACATCTTTTTACTTTTTTTCATCTGTCTCGATTAGATAATTTTAAAAATTAAAAAATATGTATCTTACTTTTTTTTTAAAAAAAAATTAAAAACTCAAATAGGCCAATTGTTGTAAGTTTATTTATATATTGGTTTATTTTTATTTTGGGTTTTTTTTTTTTTTTGGTCAAATTGAATGAACATTTTATAATTTTTAGAATATAAACCTTAAAAAAATTATAAACAAAATTGAAACAGTTTAAAAAAATATCAAAAAAAATAATAATAATAAAAACAAGTCAAAGAAAGCTAGTTTTTTAGCTGCCACCAAACATGGAATAAATTATAAATGTACTATTTGCAAAGCAAAGTTGCATGGAAAATACATCAGCTTTACAAGCTCCACCGTCGTCAACCTTATAAATTTAATATAATTACATTAAACTCTTTAAAATTTTAATTTACATAATGCTTAATTCATTTTTTATCAATAATTTATTAGTTATATGTATATAAATATATATATATTAAATCTAAGAACTAATTTGTCTTAAATTTTTCTATTAGATTGCATTTATATGAGGTTGCCTGGAAACTCATAGTGGCTTATTTTCTCTACTCCTTCCTTGGTGGGCTCTGCTATGGAGTTGTAATTGCTTACGATTCTGTTTTATTTTGTATGTAAGTTTTAATTTCTTACCAGGGCCGGCACCGAGGACAAGCAAGAGAGGCCTGTGCCTTGAGTCTCCAAATTTGGACTAAAAATAGGGCCTCCAAATACAATTTTGTGTTTTAGATATTAAAAAAAAAATGCTCAAATACTATAGGCTCAATAGAACAACGGGCTCAAAAAAAAGCAACAAGACTAGATTTTTATTTTTTTAAGTATTTGTAATGATTGCTTCCTATCTTAATAGATGAAAGTAAATTTTTATTTATAATTTAAATAATTATATGTGTGAGTAAATTTTTTTGTGATTACAAACAAATAAAAAAATTGTAATTTATCATTTTATCTATAATTTTTTTTTTTCAATATAAGAGGACCCTATTTCTGAAGTTCGCCTTGACCCTAAATGTCAGGGCCGGCACTGTTTCTTACATATAAACATTAGAAGAAAGTGCAGGGTGTGAAGAAGAGTTGTTGGGCTGGAAAGCAGAACATGAGTTTCCATGAGTTGTTGGGCTGGAAAGCAGAACATCAGTTTCCATGAGTTAACATTAGGAGAAGCCACAGGCATATATGTATGCCATTTTGTTTTTTTTTTGTTTTTTTCTATTATGTAGAACTAATTTAATTTAGGATAAATTATAAATACACTCACTGAGATCTGATTAAAATACGAATCACCCACTGTGGTTCTAAAAATTACATTTCATTCCTTAAGATTTTTAATTTCATAACAAATCGCTCATTTTATTAATAAATTATGAAGTCAGTTAACAATTTTTAATATGTTATAAATATATTTCAATTAATAATTTAGGTAATTTTATTATTGTATAGGAAAACAATTATTAATTTTATTTTTTAGTTAATTATGATAAATAAAAAATTCTAATAAAAGGGTATTTATAATTTTTCAAATCATAAAAAATAATATGTACTTTATGCAAATATTAAGAAATATATTTGTAATTTATCCTTTAATTTATATGCTTTTGTTGATGGAAAAATTGCAATGATGGGTTAATAATTATTGTTAAATCAAATCATATTGGGCCTGTTTGGCACAGCTTATAATCAGCTTATTCCAGCTTTCAGCTTAATTTAAGCTATTTTGATGTGTTTGGTTTAGCTTATAGCTTATAGCTTATAGCTTTTTGGAAGTCAGAAATCAGCTTATTCTTTGAGTGGGGCAAGAGATGCTTTAAGAATAAGCTGAAAATCAGCTTAAGCTGAAAGTTATAAGCTATAAGCTGTTTGGGCATAAGTTATAAGCAGTTTCCCACAGTTCTACCAAACAGAGCCATTACAATAAGAACTCTTTGAATGAACCTTAGTTGTGTTGACATAGCGCTAACTCTTTTAGTACAATCACAAATTTCTTAAATGCTCAAATTTATTTTAGCCTAATCTAAAACAACAGAATAAACTTAGGGTTGGTTTGGAATGTGGGTTGATTTTTTGATTTTTTTAGTCTGGGATAAAAAAGTCTTGTTTGGGATAAGTTTTTTGATTTTTTTGACTTATGTGAGAAAAAAAAATGAAATGATTATTCGTTGGATGTAACATTTTGTCATATTTAGCTAAAATATCATATTTTGTCTTATATGACTATTTTAGCCCAAATAGACATCCCAAACGGGGCTTTACTCCAACATACTTGCAATGCTTCTAAGGTCATGTTTCATTCTGAATATATAAAACAAAAAAAAATGGATCTTATAATTGGATATAATCAAAGAGTAATATTAGAAATCAAAATTTTAGATATAAAAGTAGCAAGAAAAAATAATATGTGATTTAGATTTAGTTATTATATGGTAAAATTCATACATCAAATGAATTTAAACTACACATAAATTTCTTTTTTTTTTTTTTTTTTTTTGGGGGGGTACCTTCCTATATATGAGTTATTTGTCTATAGCATTATTGCACATATATTTTCATTTTTATTCACTTACTACATGTTTTAATATTTTTTATCATATTATCATTTTCATTCACTTATTAGCTTTTCACTTTTAAAATGAGAGCCAAGAAGGAGAAGACATATTTTGACCCTCTCGATTGAAAATTATAATTTCACCCCGCTCATGCTACCTCTAGTATAAATACAGATAAGTATTAAGTGTAACAGCAATATCATTTTATATAAAAAATTTTGAAAAGTATTTTTAGAAAACTTAAACCAAGCAAAGTGATTAATTTTTTATTTTTTAACCATTATTAGGTTCTCAAACCAACCCTAAATTTTTAGGAAAGTACTAATAGATCAAGAAACTATCCAATTAAGGCCTTATTTGGGAATAAGTTTTTTTTAATATTTTTTTAATTTTTTGACTAAAATACGGTAATATGTTTAGAATGACTTTTTAATTTTTTTATGAAAAATGTGTAAAAAATAGAGAAAAAATAATTTTTTTATCTTTTTAATATAAATTATTGACTTTTTAATTTTTTAATATTTTTAAAATTTTTAAATTAAAAAATAATGTTATCAAACAAGAACTTATTTTGACTGCAGTGTAAGTTTCTGTGCTAGTAATAGAAAAATAAAGGGCAAATTACAAATACCAATTCCGAGATTTAGTTAAATTACAGATATTTCTTGAGGTTTCAGAAATTATAGAGACCCCCTAAGGTTTATATTTTCATAACAATTTATCCCCTAATTTGTTATACAAATATAACCTTCAAGAAAGTATCTGTAATTTTTTAAATCTAAAAAAATATCTATAACTTTACTAAATCCCAAGTCGATATATGTAATTTGTCCAAAAATTAAATGACATTGCTAAAAGTCAATACTACAAATTTGGTAGTCAGTCAATCAATGATTAGTTTCTAGGAAATACCTCTCATTTTGCAGCGGCGCAGGCTTCTGCTTTAAGATGATAATTAAAAGTTATTTTTTAATTTTTAATTTATTTTAAATTATATTATCTCTTATAAAAAAAATTAAAATATTTTTTTTAAAAAAAATCAAAAAAAATTATAAAGCTAACTTTTAATTATTTTTTTCAAAATATCCTATCATTAAAAGAAAGGAATCATTAAAAGTCAAACACTCAAAATTCAATGCTAGTGTTAAATTGTTTTGTAAAAATCATTTTTAATTACACTTTCATAAAATATAAAAACTACACTCAATTTTTGACAAATTTGTCGCATTAGCAAGAACAAAAGGATTTTTTCTGGGACTTTTTTTAAATAGTTTTTTTCATCTTTCGAAACTTTTTTGTAATTTTTCAAAAAAATTTAAATGAATAATTTTTAAATTTCTGAATTATATTAACAATTTTAAAATTTTGAAAAAAAAGTCCACAAAAGTCAACATAATTGACTTTTTTGTTATGCAAATATAACCTTGAAGAGAGTATCTGTAATTTCTCAAATCTAAAAAAATATCAATAATTTTATTAAATCTCAAGCCAATATATGTAATTTGTCCAAAAATTAAATGACACTATTCAAAGTCAATACTAGAAATTTGGTAGTCAGTCAATCAATGATTAGTTTCTAGGAAATACCTCTCATTTTCAGCGGCGCAGGCTTCTGCATTAAGATGATAATTAAAAGTTATTTTTTAATTTTTAATTTATTTTAAATTATATTATCTCTTATAAAAAAAATTTAAAATATTTTTTTAAAAAAATAAAAAAATTATAAAACTAAATTTTAATTATTTTTTCAAAATATCCTATCATTAAAAAGAAACGAATCATGAAAAGTCAAACACTCAAAATTCAATGCTAGTGTTAAATTTTGTAAAAATCATTTTTAATTACACTTTCATAAAATATAAAAACTACACTCAATTTTTGACAAATTTGTCGCATTAGCAAGAACAAAAGGATTTTTTCTGGGACTTTTTTTTAAATAGTTTTTTTCTTCTTTCGAAACTTTTTTGTAATTTTTCAAAAAAATTTAAATGAATAATTTTTAAATTTCTGAATTATATTAACAATTTTAAAATTTTGAAAAAAATGTCTACAAAAGTCAACTTAATTGACTTTTTTGTTATGCAAATATAACCTTGAAGAGAGTATCTGTAATTTCTCAAATTTCAAAAAATATCTATAATTTTACAAAATCTCAAGGCAATATATGTAATTTGCCCAAAAATTAAATGACAGTCCGTTTGGGAAGGGCTCTTTGGGCTCATGAGCCACAAAAAACAAAATAGGCTCATGAGCCACAAAAGACAAAACATCACATCCAATCCCATAATCATTACACTCTTCTCTCACAAAAAAAAGTCAAAAAAATCAAAAAGTCAAGAGCCCTTCCCAAACCAAGCTTTTGAGCCCAGGCTCATATAGTCAAAAAAGCCAAAAAGTCAAAGAGCCAGCCCACTTCCCAAACGGAGGCTAAGAGTCCATACTAGAAATTTGATAGTCAGTCAATCAATGATTAGTTTCTAAGAAATACCTCTCATTTTGCAGCGGCGCAGGCTTTTGCTTTAAGATGATAATTAAAAGTTATTTTTTAATTTTTAATTTATTTTAAATTATATTATCTCTTATAAAAAAATTTAAAATATTTTTTAAAAAAAAATCAAAAAAATTATAAAACTAACTTTTAATTATTTTTTCAAAATATCCTTTTTTTTTCTTTTTTTTTTTGTTACAGGAAAATCCTCTCACTCTCCCGCAGGTCCAAGGCAGTGCCCCTTGAGGAGATCACCAGGGTGTCCTGTTGGCCGTTCCGAGTTCCGAGCAAGAGACTATAACCTGGAAGCTTGTCCCGACCTCACAAGGCAAGTTCCGGTAAGTCAGGACTCGCACAGCGGGGGAGCTTGAACCCACACCAAGTGCTGACTAGACAACTTGAGGTCCAACCTCCTAACCAACAGTGTTTCGCCCAGGAGATTGGCCCAAGGAGAGAAATTGAACTTGTGACCATGGGGCTTAAATCCCAAAATCTTACCACAATGCCACAACCCCTTGGGTTATTTTTTCCAAGGGCTTGGCTTCTGTCCGGTCCTCATCTGGACTGGACCGTGCTGTTGGGCCCGTGGAGGCCCACCACGAGTCCCGTTTTGATAATCTAAACCGTTCAATGTGTAGAACTCGTCGAGTACTATAAGCCTGTAAAAAATCACGTTAATCGGATATCGATAGCTATATGATCAAATCCGTTTTGTATAAAAAAAATGGACGGTGAATAAATTAACGGTTGAAAAAAATCTGATTTAATCACATAGCTACCGATATCCGATTAACGTGATTTTTTATAGGCTTATAGTACTCGACGAGTTCTACATATTGAACGGTTCAGATTATCAAAACGGGACCCGTGGTAGGCTACCACGAGCCCAACAGCACGGTCCAGTTCAGATGAAGACTGGACAGAAGGCAAAGCTTTTTTCAAAATATCCTATCATTAAAAAGAAAGGAATCATGAAAAGTCAAACACTCAAAATTCAATGCTAGTGTTAAAATTGTTTTGTAAAAATCATTTTTAATTACACTTTCATAAAATATAAAAACTACACTCAATTTTTGACAAATTTGTCGCATTAGCAAGAACAAAAGGATTTTTTCTGGGACTTTTTTTTAAATAGTTTTTTTCATCTTTCGAAACTTTTTTGTAATTTTTCAAAAAAATTTAAATGAATAATTTTTAAATTTCTGAATTATATTAACAATTTTAAAATTTTGAAAAAAAAGTCCACAAAAGTCAATATAATTGACTTTTTTGTTATGCAAATATAACATTAAGAGAATATCTGTAATTTTTCAAATTTCAAAAAATATTTATAATTTTACTAAATCTCAAGGTAATTTGTCCAAAAATTAAATGACATTATTAAAGGTCAATACTAGAAATTTGGTAGTCAGTCAATCAATGATTAGTTTCTTGGAAATACCTCTCATTTTGCAGCGGCGCCGGCTTCTGCATTAAGATGATAATTAAAAGTTATTTTTTAATTTTTAATTTATTTTAAATTATATTATCTCTTATAAAAAAAATTTAAAATATTTTTTTAAAAAAAAATCAAAAAAATTATAAAACTAACTTTCAATTATTTTTTCAAAATATCCTATCATTAAAAAGAAAGGAATCATTAAAAGTCAAACACTCAAAATTCAGTGCTAGTGTTAAATTGTTTTGTAAAAATCATTTTTAATTACACTTTCATAAAATATAAAAACTACACTCAATTTTTGACAAATTTGTCGCATTAGCAAGAACAAAATGATTTTTTCTGGGACTTTTTTTTAAATAGTTTTTTTCATCTTTCGAAACTTTTTTGTAATTTTTCAAAAAAATTTAAATGAATAATTTTTAAATTCCTGAATTATATTAACAATTTTAAAATTTTGAAAAAAAAGTCCACAAAAGTCAACATAATTGACTTTTTTGTTATGCAAATATAACCTTAAGAGAGTATCTATAATTTCTCAAATCTCAAAAAATATTTATAATTTTACTAAATCTCAAGACGATATATGTAATTTGTCCAAAAATTAAATGACATTATTAAAAGTCAATACTAGAAATTTGGTAGTCAGTCAATCATGATTAGTTTCTTGGAAATACCTCTCATTTTGCAGCGGTGCCGGCTTCTGCATTAAGATGATAATTAAAAGTTATTTTTTAATTTTTAATTTGTTTTGAATTATATTATCTCTTATAAAAAAATTTAAAATATTTTTTTTAAAAAAAATCAAAAAAATTATAAAACTAACTTTTAATTATTTTTTCAAAATATCCTATCATTAAAAAGAAAGGAATCATGAAAAGTCAAACACTCAAAATTCAGTGCTAGTGTTAAATTGTTTTGTAAAAATCATTTTTAATTACACTTTCATAAAATATAAAAACTACACTCAATTTTTGACAAATTTGTCGCATTAGCAAGAACAAAATGATTTTTTCTGAGACTTTTTTTTAAATAGTTTTTTTCATCTTTCGAAACTTTTTTGTAATTTTTCAAAAAAATTTAAATGAATAATTTTTAAATTTATGAATTATATTAACAATTTTAAAATTTTGAAAAAAAAGTCCACAAAAGTCAACATAATTGACTTTTTTGTTATGCAAATATAACCTTGAAGAGAGTATCTGTAATTTTTCAAATCTCAAAAAAAAATCTATAATTTTACTAAATCTCAAGGCGATATATGTAATTTGCCCAAAAATTAAATGACATTATTAAAAGTCAATACTAGAAATTTGATAGTCAGTCAATCAATGATTAGTTTCTAAGAAATACCTCTCATTTTGCAGCGGCGCAGGCTTCTGCTTTAAGATGATAATTAAAAGTTATTTTTAAATTTTTAATTTATTTTAAATTATATTATCTCTTATAAAAAAATTTAAAATATTTTTTTTAAAAAAATCAAAAAAATTATAAAACTAACTCTTAATTATTTTTTCAAAATATCCTATCATTAAAAAGAAACGAATCAGGAAAAGTCAAACACTCAAAATTCAATGCTAGTGTTAAATTGTTTTGTAAAAATCATTTTTAATTACACTTTCATAAAATATAAAAACTACACTCAATTTTTGACAAATTTGTCGCATTAGCAAGAACAAAAGGATTTTTTCTGGGACTTTTTTTTAAATAGTTTTTTTCATCTTTCGAAACTTTTTTGTAATTTTTCAAAAAAATTTAAATGAATAATTTTTAAATTTCTGAATTATATTAACAATTTTAAAATTTTGAAAAAAAAGTCCACAAAAGTCAACATAATTGACTTTTTTAAAAATCTTTTTAGATTCGTTTGCACAAATGAACGGCTGAAAAAATGGCTCAAAATCAAATTTCCACCCAATTTTTGGCTCTGCTAATCTTGGCCCTCAAGTTTTACCCCAAACTTTGTAGGTGAAAGGGAAGGCTTTTGTAGAGGAAGATCTTGTACAAACAGTTGAATTTCACTATTTTTTTTTTTTCAGAATTATCTAGTTAAAAGGATTTTTTTTTTTAAATAAAAAAATGGGGAATTTTTTTTCAGCTCCCTAATAAGAGTAATTTACAGCATAAATGACACCAAAAATAGGAATGATGTCTCAGGTCCCTCACTAATGACAGGCGTGTTTTTCATTTTTTTTGGACCAAAATACCCTTCACAGATCAGAGAAATTTCAGTCCAGAGAAATTTCAGTCCAGAGAAATTTGGTCCAGAGAAATTTCGGTCCAGAGAAATTTCAGTGCAGAGAAAATTGGTCAGAGAAATTCTGGCCCAGAGAAATTTCTCTGGACCAAATTTCTCTGGATGATTTCTCTACTTTTCTTCTCATTCACATCCAAATCACTGTGATTCATTAGGTAAGCAACATTGTTCAACTGAATTCAACTAGAAAAATTCCACATTGTAATATGTAAGCAACATTAGAATGGGATAACAATGGCAACTTACCAGAACCAGAGAAATTCTGGAAAAATCTGAGTATTTCTCTGGTTTGTTATTGAAATATCAATTGAGAATTTCTTTGGTTTATTAAAAATAACAATTGAGACAATGAAAACATACCTGGAAACATAGTAAGCCATTTAATCATTTGAGCTTCAAGTCCAGATTTCAGCCTTTGTAACTTCCTGAATTTATTTCAAATTCTACACAAGAGTTTACTTCATTTTTGTTATCTGCAGTTTGAGGCTTCAATGACTTGGATACAGATTCACAGAGAAAATCTCATCACCAGAGAATTTCTCTGGATTCAATCCAAAGAAATTCTTTAAACCAGAGAAATTTTCTGCATCACAAAAAAAAAAAAAAAAAGTGAATCAGAATGAGAATGCTCTGAATGAGAATGACCAACCAGAGAAATTCACTTGTAAACCCCTTGAAACAATGAAAACATACCTGGAAACATAGCAAGCCATTTAATCATTTGAGCTACAATTAAACCCATGTCTAACAAACCTATAAACCCACAAATTTCTCTGGTCCAAAACTAGAGAAATTTTCTCCAAACCAGAGAAATTCTCTCTATTTATAGTAAAGCTGTATTTTTATAAACAGAACTTGGTGATTGTACATTAATCTAGGAAATTTCTCTGACTTCACAAAATTCTCTGGCTCTATTACAAAGAATTTCTCTGACTTACTGAAGGAATTTCAAGTCGCACAAACCCATTGTATTACCATCTTGTTTCCTGTAGGCTTTCAAACCTTCAAATAATCCCTACACACAAATAAAAACGAAAATTAAAATTACAATAGATGAAACTAAAACATTAACCAAGTAAAACAATAAAGCTAAAATAAAATAAGTCTAGAAGCAACTGTATGATGTTCCAACAGCATCTGATATTTCATAGAAAATTCTCTGGCTTCATAGAGAATTACTCTGGGTTCAAATCAGAGAAAATTAAAATTTCTCTGACTTCATCACAAATTTCTCTGGCTTTGTTCAAAGAAAATTAAAATTTCTATGACTTTGTTCACATAGAATTTCTCTGGCTTTCTTCACAAATTTCTCTATGAAGAAAGCCTATGTCTTAGCTTATCCAACAATTCTACTCCAAGATTTGTACCTATCAAAACAATTCAACAATTCACACAATAATCATGCGCACACAACCCATCATTATCATCATCATCATCATCCTCTTTTTTCATCTAAATCTCAATACTTCAATTTATTTTCTAAAAGTTTTCTAACATCCTCAGATTTTATTTTTATTTTCAAAAGTTTAATTTTGATGACAGCATGGTCTAAGATCTAGGTGAAAGAGACTATTAAGCATATGTAATCTTTCAATGTAATTATTTAGTGTCATAATAAATTATTAGTGTTGGTAATTAAGATACTATGCCCTCACATAGCTTACAGTTCCAGGGGACTAAAATTGCTCATATAAAGTAGTTCAACTCTTATTCACATGCAATCTAATGACACTACAAACAAAACATAAATGATTTGTATATGAAAAATATCCATATTTGAAATAATAGTGTTGTGGAGTACAGAGAAATTCTCTGGGTTGAGAGAATTTCTCTAGAAATATTTGTCTGGGAATTTTCTCTGGGTTGTGGTGTCCAGAGAAATTCTCTGGGTGAGAGAATCTTTGAAAATGTTTGTCTGAGAATTTCTTTGGGTTTGGGGAGTCCAGAGAAATTTTGAAATTAAGCAAAGCTCGATCATCAACATATCGTTTCATCTCAGCAGTCATTCCCGACATACGAATTGGATCTGTTTCGCGTGCAATCCAACTCTGCAAAGCCTCAATTCGATCCTCAAACGACTTCATAGTATTGGCAACAATCAGAGTTTCATCCAGATCAAACACAATTGAAAAGACACTATAAATTCAACATCCCCAAACAAGCATTATACAAACCGGACGGAACCGCATAGCACCAAAAACACGGAAATTTCTTCTGCTTGCTCGACATTGCCACCAAGTGAACCTCTTCATCTCCGATCAACACCACCGCAGTCTACAAAACCAGCTTAAAACCAATCAATACATACAAAATGAAACCCAATTACAAACAAATAAGTGTATGTGTGATTGAAACCTTGAGTTCGTAAAAGCAAGAGGCGTGAAGATTGATCAATTGAGACTGTTCGATTGGAGATGTGGATTCGAGCTTGCATCGGACTGAATTTGAGGAAATTGTTTGGAGGATTACAGCTCCGTCGAGACCACGATTCATGGGTCTGGACGCGTTTTATGGGTTCTTAGCTGACCGATGACGGTCCCTAAGAGTGCGATGGCGACCATGGCGGAGGTGATGGCGATGGGGACTGAGTTACGGCGAGAACGGCGGCAATCGATCCGAAGATTAGCTGACCGATGATGCATCTCATCTTCGACCAATTGATCCACCGGAAAGTTCCCCTACTGGGCTGGAAATTGAAAACCACGTATAATATACAAAAGGGTAAAATAGTTATTTTATAAACTAAACTAACATTGAGGGACCTTATACACCAAAAAATATTATTGTGGATCTCTCCTCATATTAAAAGTTGGATAGGGACCTTAGACCAATTTTCCCTAAAAAAATTATTATGAAATTAAAAAAATAAAATTTTCAGTTCCAAACAATCATCGCATAAATTTCAAATGTACACTTTTCTAAAGTAAAGTTACCAACAAGACTGCTAAGCCCTACATCACGAGAAGTTATTTGATAATTTTAAAATATTATTTCATACTAATTATTGAAAAACACTTGTCTAATTTTTCATCAAGAAATAAAAAAAGTGATGGTTCTCATTATTTAAACCAATATCAATCAAATTAGAACACATGTAAACTTATCCCATAAGCATTAAATGATTTTCCCTACACTACTCGTGTCTCTTGTCCGTGCATATTTTTGTCTCAACTTTTATTTGAATTTTGATACATTACACTAGCCAGCTTCTTCTTATTTTTTAAAAATTTAGAAAAAATAGATCGAATCTGGCAAGTTTCACATGATTATGTGGACTTCTTTAAAATTTTAATTTACATAATACTAATATTTTTTTTATCAATAATTTATTAGTCATATGAATAAAAAAATAATATTTTTTTAAACTAAAATATATATATATATATTTTTATTTTTATCTATTCATGTGTTTACAAACCATTTGTATTAGTTTCTATTTTTTTATTACTAAGGCCTCTTTTGGGAACAAGTTATTTTAGTAACTTTTTGATTTTTTGGTTAAAATATGAGGTAAAAAAAACTAATATGTTTAGAATGACTTTTTGATTCTTTACTAACTTTTTGATATAGGTTATAGGCTTTTTGATTTTTTAATAACTTTTTAATTTTTCGGCTAAAACAAGCACTTTCGAAACGAGGCCTTAAAGAGAAGTCCATCTAATTGTATTAAACTTGTGAATTTTATTTTTATTTGCTAAATCTCAATAATATATATATATATAATGTAATTTAACTATTTATTAGATTGTATTTATACGAGGTTGCTTGGAAACTTATCTATTTTTTCTCTCCTCCTTCCTTGGTCGGCTCATTCAACAGAGTTCTAATTCAAGACGACTCTGTTTTTATATAAATGTTGTTATTTAATTAAACCAAAGACAAGAAATGCAATCTCAGATTTTATATATATATATTTTTAATGTGAATCAATATAATTATTATATACATCACAGTTGCATTGCAACTGCATAGAAGGAAACATTGCAACAATGATAATTTTGTGGAAAACTCAGAGTTTCCGTAAGCAATTAGAGTTCTGTATATGCACATATCATGTAATGTCACCACTCACCGTCACCTGGTTTTTCTTCTTCTCTTTTATTTATTGGATTTGGTTTATCTCAATTTGAGACAACATTTAGAGGTGGTAAGTCCATTTTTCGATTAATTTCTGTGATTCAATCCGTTTACTTTTTAGAATATACAAAAATTCAAGATAATTAGACATGGATAGTTTTATATTTGAATCACATTTGTTTTTTTAAAAAAACTGATGATAAATATTATTTCAAAAATAGTCATATATTTCTTGTAATATAAATTTAATTCAAATATATAATTATTGAAATCTAATCATCTTAATTTTTAATTTAATGAGATATCGAAGTAAACGTAAGCACATAAAAGCTAAAAATACCAAAGATAAGGATGGATTTTAAAAATAAATGTAATATTTATTTTGGAGTATAAAATGTATAAAGGTTATATCAACTATTATTCATTCGTTAATAATAAAATAAAATAATTTATAATTTTTTAATATATATTTTACATGTTTTCATAAATTTTTATATATTTCAATTTACTTTTTATAAACATAAGCATTTTTCGTGTATAAATTGTTCTCCAAATACATTTTTGGCTAAATTTTATAGCACACACATCTTTTTTTTTTCTTTTTTTTTTTTTATAGAGAGGACTCTGCGTGTTCCAAAAAAAAAAAAAAATGAGAGAGGATTCTGCTGTATTTTTAGTACCAAAAATTTTACTATAATTTTTAGGAAAGTTAAAATGTTGAGGCCTCTAATTATAATTTATTAGAGTATTAATTATGACTTGATTGTATATATTATGTTGTTAATTATGACTCATTTTGATATTTATTATGATACTATTTTAATTATGATTAATTTTTTTTATTATACCTTATATAGTAATTGGTTATATCATTTTTTTAATTATAATTCACAAAAGATTCAGTTATGATATTTTTAAATATTAAACTTACAAATGTCATGACTTACCATAGTATTAGGCCTTATTTGGGAAGTCACTAAATAAGCAGTGTATTAATTTATTAATTTATTTGAATTACATCACTTCTATATTTTTGCACATTTTTTCATAATAAATATTAAAAAAAAAAAAAAAAAAAAAAAAAAACACCACTAACATATAAGCTATGTCCAAAACAACCCTCATCCCAACTTTTATGAGATGAAAAGTTAACAGTATCTCTAACAATCACTTTAGAATCATACATAGCAAAAAGTAAAATCAATTGAAAGCAAAATCACTTTAGAATCATACATATTAAAAAAAATATAGCTTTACTTTAAATTTTAATCTAGATCATTGATATAATGCAAAATCAAGAGTAATATTGAAAACTCACACATTTGATTCATAAATATACTCACAAAATGCATTCATAGTAATGTGATAATAGAATTAGACTCTCAATCATTAGATGTATAATAAATTAGAAGTTAACGCTTATCATAACATATTATGAATCAAATTGTGAGATAATTTAAGAATCACAAACATTTTTCCAAAATCAATATTCGAGGATCATGATTCATAGTATTTTCCATGCAGACATGTTGAGATTGAAGGAGACAACCAACTGGTGATCTTTCTGAGTGTGTCCTTATCCGATCCACCTTGGGGGGAATGTGCTAATATGGTAGCTCATTGGGTGGCCATAAACATTTCAAGAACCAGCTGCCTCTTAACTGGGTGTCTCTCCCACCACAAGAATTAGTGGATGCTTTCAATGCTTCCTAGTTTGTTTTTCGTTTGGTTTTGTTCTGTTTTTTTACTTTCTCGTATCAAAAATACAAAGGTAGACATTAGCTTTCCAAGTACTGGCACAATGGCACATTTTCTCCGCCCACAATTCTCTCTCTCCGTTCACATCTTTCCCGTGTTGTAATCATTCTTACAAGTCGCAATTTTTTATTGGAACACATGAAGGAGTGACTTTGTCTGGGATTGTTTGGAATGTCCTATATATGGCCACGTTTGTTTAACGGATTAGGTTGCATAGAATTGTTAGTGAGAAGATTGTTAATGTAGGAATTATTAGTGAGGGGATTAAGTAAAAATATATTTATTTTGATGATAGTATGAGAGATAGTTAGTGATGAGATCGTTAAATTATTTTTATATAAAATAAATAAATAAATAATTTCTATATGAAAAAAATAACTAAAACAAATAGGTACACTTGGTAAAAATAAATAAAAATAAAAAAATAAAAATTTTATATAAAATAGACTCAATCCCTTCACTATTTTCCTAATTTTACCCAAAATTCACCCAATAGCAAGCTGCTTAGAGTATGAAGCCGCTCACCCAAACCATCACCAAACGGGCTGTGGATGGGACTCACAACATTGTTAGTCCAATCCGGCCTCCTACACTGTGAAACAAACGTGACCTATAAGAATACTTTTTGATACTAAAAAAGTAGAGAAAAAAAAAATATGTTTTGTGATAACTTTTTAATTTTTTTACGAAAAGATATTTAATAAAATATTATAGTAAAATCAAAATGACTATTCTATCTTTATTGACTTTTTGACTTTTAATTCAAAAGACAAAATAATAATTTTGCCCTCTAGACTTCCTCCACAAACTTCTCCCAAATAGTATAAGTTTTTTGACTTTTTAAATAATTTTTTGACTTTTAATTTTTATAAGTTATCACTATGAAATTTCCGGTGGCCGAACACAATAGAAGCCCCTTTTCTATCATTTTATTAAAATATTCAATATCTTAAAAAAAAATTCACACTACCCATAAGTCAGGAATAGAATAACTGAATTTTTTTTAAAGAGTAATGATAAAAAAGAGTGGCCAAAAAAAGACAGAAAACTAAAATTGAATAGTTATCACTGTAAGAGATCCAATTTCACCTTCTCAAATTTCACAAAAATCTCATTAAACTACAAAATTTAGCATTCATATAAAAATTATTTTTTCACCCCTTAAAATCTATATAAATTTTACTTTGATTGCTCAAACTTTTTTTTAAAAAAATTTGGTCCTTCCCATGTACAATTTATGCATCTACAACCACAATCCAGTCGCTCGATAAAAACAAAAGGTCAACATCTTTAAAGATTATTACAAGTCACGTAAAATTTTCATGATAAATGGGCGTGAACTGTGCTAGAAGCAGATTGATTTCCTCCTCAGTCAGAAAGTAGTAATTCTTTTAACATGATCAATATTCATAAGTTATAAAATTTGGGTAATCATAGTAAATAATGATATACAAACAAAATTTATGTATGGCTTTATTTTTTTTTATGCAGAATGATATAGAATCTTTCAGTCCACTAATTTACAATAAAAGCACCCATGATTTTCATTACAATTTGAAAAATGACACTGCTTCATTGAAAAATGCCTTGTAATTTGAAAAGGGAGGGGTTCAAATAGTTCGAATTGGTGTTTATCGGACGATCGGGTGAAATACTTTCTGCGATTGTCACATTGTCGACCGCAACTGTCAACTTTCTTGCCGGACGACCGGCAAGATGAATTTCGAGTCAAGTCAAACTCAAATTCGAACTACGCAGCAGTGTTGTATATCATTATTGTTACCTATAAAATTTTTGTACATATATCACTTTTGATGGAATAATGAACCTGCGCCATCCATCCATGAACTAATCGGAATTCTGCATTAGACAAGCTGTAATATCTGTTTCTTCCAAGTTAAGGCCCGTTTTTCCTGGATAATTTCCTGAATTCACTTTCTTTTTTCTTTTTCTCTTTTCTTTTTTTTAAATTTATCTGACTGCTATATATAGACAAGCACCTCCATCATATTTATTTACCTCTTACTTGCTAAAAACAAAGCCTTTCACAAGAAGCTATCTTTTTCTTAAAGAGCAATGAAGAACTTCTTGGGAAAAGCTATGTTCATTATGTTCTTGATTTTAGTTAGCAACAAATCTCCTGAAGTTACTGCAAGGCCTTTTGATGGTACCAAACTGAAGGTGGCTTCCGGTGGTGGTGGTGGTGGTGGTGGTGGTCACGGCCGGTCTCTGTCGGCTCCGACTCGCAAAGACCCAAAATCACCTCCGGGGCCTTCACCATGCACTAACATACCTGTTGGCGGCGGGCATTGCAACAACCATTGATGAGCTCCTTCTGATATCATAAATGCTCAAAAACAAAGTGAAAAATGAGAAAAATAATTTCAAGCTCATGGAAGTACAAGGTGATTGGTGTACTAGATTTGAGCAGTTGAGTTTTGTATTTTCACGAATTTGAAAATATTTTTCTCACTTCTCACTTTTAGATATTTAGGTTTTCTTTCTTGGAGAAGTGTTGATTAATAATAGTGGGTGTTTTGTTTTAAGATGTAAGGATCACAGTGATCCAAATCATTTTCTACAAACACTTCGTATAAAAATTATGTGGTGATATTATGAATTAAACTTGTCAACCTATCATATTCGAACTATATATTTTATTTGAAAAAACCAAATTTGATATGGTGAAATCCGACTTGATAACTCAATAGATTGAATCTAACAAATCCAATATGTAATTGGATCAGATTAAAGAATAACTGATTTAATTTTTTTTCGGGATCGCTCTTTCATGCTATTATATAAATGATATGCATAATGTTAATGGTTTAACATATTTAAAAATATAAATTGAATTTAAAAAAATAACTAAAACTAATCAATCGGATAAAAATAGATTTTCGGATCAAGTATCCGTAGCATATTGGATTTGGGCCTGGTGGATTGAGAACGTATCAGATATGTCAAATTTTCTAAATGAATTGGATTGCACATATTGAGAGACCTGTTTTTAAGAGGAAAATGAAACATAAATATTACACTGAATGTTAATCTAATTTGTTTCTCTCTTCTTCTCTTTCTTTATTTTATTATTTCCTCTATAGTTTTCCAGTAGCATGAAAACAAAAATAATGGACTTCAGCATTAAAAAGTATTGAAAATGAGAGGAAGAGAATTACAGAAAGATTAAGAACTTTCAAAATACTGTACTCAAGCTTCTAGTGACTTTCAGGGTAGGATCAATTTTTACAGATAATTATCTACTTTAACTAATAAATTTTTATGTCTATAGTACCCTTTTGTATGAAGTGTTTGTGCCCTATGTCTCATTGTTAATTTGATCCAATATTACCTTTGTCATGTTGGGATCATAGAAAAGATTGGATGGTGAACTTTAATTTCTTGATTCAATGATATGCAAAGCCAAAAAAATAAATACAAATGACGTGACATACTTGTATCTATTCATTTCAAACTAAAAAAATTCATGAAAAGATTTATTATTTTAAAATTATTAGTGCTTCATCATTATGACCAGTCGATGTACCCAAAAGAATTGCTATGTTGCTTGTTATCATAAAAAATTAAATTAGTAATCTTTACAGAAACTTCATTTTTAGGTCAAATTTGGGAAGACTAAATAAGTGCATTTTTTGTCTTTTTTGACTAAAAAATTGAGGTTGAAAATATGGATGTTTGGGTTAACTTTTTGACTTTTTATGGAAAAATGTGTAATAAAAAATTGTGAAAATTGATTTTTAAAGGAAAATTTGAATTGGGAGTTGTGCAGCCGTAATTGTTGACTTTTGGTGAATAGTGTTAACTTTTTAACTTTTTGAGTAACTTTTTGACTTTTTGAATTATTTGGGAGTACCCACACAAGACCTGAAATCTAATTTACATAAATATTATGGCCCTCTAACATGCTAAAAAGATATATATTGGCCATTGATGAGAAGTATTGTCACGTCTTGACTAGACGACGCAATAATTTTTCCTTGATCATTACCAACCTCCAAAAGGAAATTAATTTGAAAAGATGAATTTGTTCTATGATTGTTAACATTTTGGCTTTTGCAATCTGCGTACTTGCTACTCGTTTCCCTCACATCCTCTCTTTCTTTCTCTCTCAATTATCACTCTTCATTTTGCAACCGTGCACGTGCAGTTTAGTTTCTAGGAAATTAACAGAGCAAGAAAATACCTCTAATTTGGAATCGGTGCAGGCTTCTGTGATAGTTATTCATACAAAAATAAAGGAATTATGGGAAAAGGAACCACTCAAAATTCAATGTTAGTGTTGAATTTGTTGGGATCGGGGATCCCGCCCAAGACCTTACGGAATTATAATAACCAGAAAAACACACCCATGCAGAAAGAGACACAATATTTTACGTGGTTCGGCAATAACGCCTACGTCCATGGGAGAGTAACCGTTTATCATTTATGGAGAGATTACAGAAATATTACAGAGGAGAAACTCACACTATTCTCACTCACCCATTCCCCCGTCTCCCTCGCTCACACCGAGGGAGACGGTTTCTCACATCTCTCACACTCTTTGTTTCACTCTTGCTTGGTTTGCTCTACTCACATTCTTTCTCTCCATTCTTCCTCTATTTATAGAATTTGTTGACAAGAAGAAGAAGGCAACAGCAGCTAGCTGTGAGTGGGTGTGAGTGGGTTCAACCACCCCACCATTTGGTGGGTGCTCCATTAAACCACCCCACTTCATTGATCAATGCTCCACTCTCTCTTTAGGTGCTCCATTAGTGTTAATGGGAGCTCCATTGTTGGCCACCATTACATGGGGTGAACCAACAAATCACCCCCTCAACCCATGTAAGGTGATCCACTGCACACATTGCTGCTATACTTGTTACGCCCAAGAAAACAATAGAATCTTCATCTCCTCACTGAGACGCTGCATCCCCTGAAGCTAGAGATGATACACCAGAGATATAAGAGGAGGAGGGAATCCTACATCCTCAACTCAACTCACACCACTCTCTGATTTGGAGAGAGCCTCTGCTCCTATCTCCCACAGATCTCTTCCATGCTTCCTGTCTTGGATGTCTTCACCTGCTATGCTTGAACTGGCGTAACCAAGATATCCGACACCCCCTGATTGGATGTCCTGTACCCCCTGCTGAGATGCCCTTGACTGTCATGCCTTATCTCTTTGCATGACCAAAACTGGAGCAACAGAAAACTCTTCATTTGTCTGGTCAAAGTTCCTGGTTTTCTTTGCTCGGAGTTTCCCTTGAACTATCCTGAACTATCAGCATTTGCCCTTTGCATTCTTGAACAACTTCCCAGTGTTTCCACACACTTATTGTTCTTGCCTTTTGCAATCCCTGATCTCCAGTTCAGCAATACACATTACCTGCGTATTTATCACTTGTACTACCGGATGATGGCTGACAGTAGCTCTTTCTTCCAAAGCAACTTCAACAAATCTGTACAAGTCACCAACTATGCAACACCTAGCATAGTACCTGCACCCATACTTCTTGAGTGCTCATCGTGGCTCCATCTCTCCTCCTGCGCTCGAGCTCGCCTGAGAGATCCGCAACAACTCTGTTTCATTAAGAGGTGCGTTCCCTGCCACAGAATCAAAACCGATACCATAACCCAGGTATCAACCATTCAGTCAAAACTGAATGCCATCTGCTGTACAAAACACAAGCGCTTTTCCCAAAAAACACAGCAGATTCCATTGCTCAAAATCACATTGAGCCAATGCAAAGAACATGCAGAACCAATCGAGCTAGCTCTTCGATTTTCTGCAACTCAAGCTCCACCATAGTGCCAAGTTCCGATTTCCATAGGCGCCAAACAAGTTGTCCTTGACAACTCCAAACAAAACATGGTGAGCAACCCGCTTGAACCAATGCTGAGGAGACTAAACAAAAGAGGCTTCAAATTCTCCGTCAAAGCAACTTCGAAAGCGATACCAAAAACATCATGTCCGATCAACCATCGAACACAATACTGCTCTCGTCAAGCTCAAATTAATCAAGAGAGCCAAACAAATTCTCCGAGAACTGAGGCAAGTTCTCCACCAAACAAAACTGGACTGTGGACGCAGTTAGGCTCTAACAAGTTCAGAAGTATCGGAACAAACTTCAAATGAACTTACAAAATACCAAGAGCCAAAAATTCTGAAGTGTCGAGCAAACTCCAGATTCCTCCAACTGCCACTCCAACCGGCAAACACAAGATGATGCACCATCTTCACAGTTGCCAAAAACCGCCCAAAAGGCGCGTGCACCGTAAATGCACAACTCCAACAGTCCCCGCTGACTCCACCGAGTCTGCAAACGATCTATCCCCTCCAAATCCAACGGCAGATCAAGGGATGGATCCCAACACATGAGATTCACAAAATCACCATCTTCACGTTTCTCCGCAGCAATCTTTTCCAATCTTCAATGAACACCAACGGTCAAACCGCTTCCAGAGAAGCAAACACCCGGAGCCTGAATCGTCACCCAGACTACCAATAGCTGATGTCTTTGAATATGGAACAGATTGCCAAAATGAAAATCCACAAGAAGAAGAAACAATCAAGTCTCACAAACCGGAGACACCCCTGGATCTAATCAAACACGATCATAGATCCCAGCTGTGATAATGAATCTCAATAAACCACGACTCTGAAAGTCGCCAATAATCCGTGAAAGACCGCCAACAACAATGCTTCCAATAGATATTGAACAAAAACGCCAAAGCTCCACCAAGATCTGAAGTAGATTGTCACACCTTCTTCAAATCGACAAATGCGGAAACTAAGGCTTCACCAGATGCGAGTCTTCCAACAACGATCCATGAAGGATCTCCAACGCCTCCACAGAGGCCAATGCCAATAAAGTACTACCATTTGGACTTATTACATATGCCAAATCTCCATAGTACACTCTGTCAATGCTTGTTCTCTCTATCCTCTAGAGAAAAACTCAATGAACTCAAGTTCTGCAACTAACCTGAGAGTCTCCAAATGAACTGATAACTTTTGCAACTGACTCTGAAAGGTCTGCAATTGGCTTCCAATTGGCTTCAACCGGGTGAACAAAATAAATCACCCCCATCACCCACATAGATGATAAAACACCGTTGTAAATATGCCTCCATTCCACTGAGCATCCAGAGTGAATCTGCACCTCCTACTTGGAATGTCTTCCACCGCCACACATCATCTTGCATGGCTCGCACCTCTATCACCAGGTACTTGCATCCTCCAATAGAATGCTCACTGTTTCCCTGTTGATGTGACTCCACCCAAACTCTCTGGGTGCCCATCGCGACTTTACTGCCACGAACCAGATTCAAGACAAAGAAAAAATCTGCCTCTCACTGAGTGCGCATTACAGCGTCTTATCCTTTTCATTTTCTTTGTCTGGAGCTTTTCCTGTGAACTAGTTGATGCTGCCAGGCCAAAATCCGCCACACTACACTTTTGTACGATTCTGCTGCGTACTCTTGCACTGTTGTATATCTGCACCTTGTATGACATTCCTGTGTACTGCTGCAGCTGTTGTCCTTCTACGTTCACATACTACCAGTACTTCTTGTATTATGTTTGACAGTAGCTCCAACTGCCACAACGTTCTCCTGAGCCTGTACTGGTTGCCAATCATCTATCTGATGAAGTGGACTTTTCTTCTGATTGAACCAGATCCTCCGATGACATCAACAACCAGGAAAGTTCCCAGGAAAGACTGGTGGGGTCACAAACGGTCCCACTTAAGAACCAGTCTCCTTAGACAGTGTCTTTTTGACAGAACTTTCCTAGACATTGTTGATCTTAAGATAATCATGTGCAATAAAAAAAACTGATTGCCCTTGACCAAACCTGATCTCCATTGATTTTCCATTTGATTAAGCCTGATCTCCTTTGGTCTTCAATGATCTATCTCGATCTTTATCTGGTTGTCCAATCTGGTTAGAATCTGCCCATTCTAACCTCTTCAGTGAATCCGCAGCGTTCCCCAATATCCGGCAACCTTCCTTCGAATAGTGAAGTTGACAAACTCCCATGTTTTGACAATCTTTAAAAACCGTTCAGAATTTCACCATTTTGACCTCGCGGTTGCGTCCGGAACGGTCCGATTAGCTAGGACCAACCTTCGCTGCATTTCAGCGTTCCACAATATCCGGCAACCTTCCTTAGACTATTAAAGATGACAAACTCTCATGTTTTCACAGTCTTTAAAAAACTTGTTCAGAATTTCACCATTCTGACCTTGCGGACCATAGGACCAATCATCGTTGCACTTCCGAGGACCTCACTGAAAACTTTCTCCAAAACTGGGGCAAAATTGCAAAATTTCCAAAACACGGGGACCAAACTGTAATTTCACAAACTACAAGGGCCAAAATTGCAATTTCAGAATTTTAGGAATATTCTGTGTTCCAACAAAAATATTTCATCTGCCGCACTTCCGCCGTCTGTCAATTTCATCTGCCTTCTTTTTATAGAAACTTCAATTCCAAAATCTGACCGTACGGATGTGTCCGGAATACTCCAAGTAGTTGAAAACCACTATTGGATCGCCAAAAACGGACTCCGAATGGCTCAGATTGGGCCAAAACAGTTTCAACGGTTCTGATCTGCAGAATTTGGTGCGCCTGCAAAGCACCGGATGATTTCCCCGATCAACGGCTGAGTCAACGGCTCAGTCAACGAGCCGGTCAATGGCTCAAGCGGCTGGGCCTGCGGCGGCGCGCCGGCTGGTCAACGGCGGCGCGGCTGCTTGGTCAACGGCTTGGTCAACGAGCCGGTCAACGGCTCAGGCGGCTTGGTCAACCTGCCACGTGTCCTGCAACGCGTCTCTCTGTCTGCCACGTGGCGTGACGTGGCTCCTGACGTGGCCTGCGCGTGGTCCTGCGCGTGGGCCCCACGCGCGTCACCTTCTTCCTCTGGTGGCGCGTGCAGCGCGTGACTGAGACTGGGCCTCACGCGCCATATTTAGGCGGCGCGTGAGGGCGCGTGTGGCACTTCCTGGGTGTTTGCTTTACCTTTCTGGAATCCTCTCGCCGAGTCCTTGCTCCTAGTGTGCTCAAAATCTGATTTCGAGCACTGCGATTTCTGGGCAGTTTCGGACATCGCACTGTTTTTGTGCCGAAACGCTCTGACGAGGCTCTGATACCACTTGTTGGGATCGAGGATCCCGCCCAAGACCTTACGGAATTATAACAACCAGAAAAACACACCCATGCGGAAAGAGACACAATATTTTACGTGGTTCGGCATAACGCCTACGTCCACGGGAGAGTAACCGTTTATCATTTATGGAGAGATTACAGAAATATTATAGAGGAGAAACTCACACTATTCTCACTCACCCATTCCCCCGTCTCCCTCGCTCACACCGAGGGAGACGGTTTCTCACATCTCTCACACTCTTTGTTTCACTCTTGCTTGGTTTGCTCTACTCACATTCTTTCTCTCCATTCTTCCTCTATTTATAGAATTTGTTGACAAGAAGAAGAAGGCAGCAGCAGCTAGCTGTGAGTGGGTGTGAGTGGGTTCAACCACCCCACCATTTGGTGGGTGCTCCATTAAACCACCCCACTTCATTGATCAATGCTCCACTCTCTCTTTAGGTGCTCCATTAGTGTTAATGGGAGCTCCATTGTTGGCCACCATTACATGGGGTGAACCAACAGAATTCTTCAATAAAAATCATTTTTAATTATACTTTCATAAAATAAAAAAGATAAAAACTATCACTCAAATTTTGTGGCAAATTTGTCACATTAGCAAGAACAAAAGGATTTTTCTTTTTTTTAGACTTTTTTTTGGACTTTTTTTTTTTTTTTACTTCAGTATAAAAATAATTGCGATATTTCAAAAAAATATTAAGGCTCCGTTTGGTAGAGCTTTGTAATTATGATTTGAGAATATGAGTTGTATTTTGAGTTTGTGTGTTTTAGAATTATGATTTGAGTGTAGAAAATTTGTTTGGTTATGGTTTTTGAATAAAGTGTTGAATTGAGTGTGGAATTGAGTTTTGAATTGAGTGTAGAATTGAGTTTTGAAAGTTTGATTTGACATGTGAAGTAAAAAAATTTGTTTGGTTATGAGTTTTGAAAAGAGTTTTCAAAACTTAATTCAAATTGTTATAACTTATAACAAAACACATTACTTTCACATTATTGAAAATTTTGATCAACACTTATAACCAAACTCTTTTTAAAATTCAATTAAAAAAATTTATTATTAACAAAAAATAACATTAATCAATTTTTTAATTGAAAATACTATAAAGGAAATAATTTTTTTTCAAAATAAATATTCAAAAAATTTAAATCATAAATATTTAAATAATTTAAATAATCTAAAAAATTTAATAAGTAAAAAATTAAAATAAATATTCAAAAAATTTAAATCGTAAAAATTTAAATAATTTAAATATTCAAAAAATTAAAATAATTTAAATTTTTAATATTTTAAATTTAAAAACAACTGTACACTCAAATCCTAACCAAACACATAAAACAAAACTCAATTAAAAAATTATTTTTAAAACTCATAACCAAACACATAACTCGAAATTCCATACTACTTTCACAACTCTACACTCACATCGTAACCAAATACATAACAAAAAAATTAAAATATTTAAAAATATTTTTATAAAATAGAGTTTGAATTTATTTTTATAAAATATTTTAAAATTTAAAAAATTAAAATTGTAATATTTAAAAATTAAAATATTTAAGAATATTCAAAAAATTAAAAAAATTAAAAATTAAAAAAATAAAAAAATCGTAAATCTTAACAAAATTAAAATATTTTTAGAATATTGATTTGAATGGAGATTTGAAAAGAGTTTTGAATTATGTGTTTGGTTATGAGTTTTGAAAAGTAATGATTATGTTTTGAAATGAGTTTTGAGAAATGAGTGTAGAATTGTGATTTGAAAACCCTAAACAAACACAACACTCAAAAATGAGTGTTGAACTAGATTTTGAAAACTCTGCCAAACGGAGGCTAAATTTCTGAGTTGTATTCAACTAGATAAACTAAGAAAAGTTTTTATTTATTTATTTATTTTTTTTTATTTATTTATTTTTAAAGGTCTAGAAAAATCAAAATAATTGAATTTTTTACCCCTTTTTTTATCACCTTAATCAGGGAAAAAAAGATTCAGAGAAATTTACATGATTAATTTAGAGTAGTAAGTAAACAAAATCACATAATATGTTTTGAAATTTCTAAATAATTGTCTTTTGTATCCTTTTATTTAGCAGGTGTAGAGCAATTGTATATAAACTCTGAAAATTTCAACATCATCAGTAGTATCATGTCCACACTCAATCCATCACTAACCTCCAAAACGAAATTCATTTGAAAATATGATTATGGACTATGATACCAATGGAGTTGACATTTTAGCTTTGGCTTTCCACTGTGTACTTGCACCTCTTTTCCCTCTATAATCTCTCTCTCTCTCTTCCCGATCAATAACTCTTCAAAAAAAATTACAAATCAATGGAATAATAAAAAAATTTGTACAACTCCAACATACAAAAATCACTTATATCAAACATAGAAAAAATTTGTACCATACACACGAACATTTTGCTTGCAGTGCACGTGCGGTTTAGTTTCTAGGAAAGTACTAATAGAGCGAGAAACTACCCAAAAAGTCTCTTTATTTGGCTGCAGTGTAAGTTTCTGTGCTAGTAATAGAAAAATAATGGGAATTACTAAAAACACTAGAAATATTCGCTAGCATTTGTAGTACGCGTACCGATTACACCAACTCTCCTAGTGCAAGTTGATCTACGCATTTGGTTTGATTTTTCTTAGAAAACTTTTTAAAAAAATTAAAACTTAACTTGGTCAATGAAATTAAAATAAAAAAAAATAAAAAAAAAATCAAATACACTTATTTTTTATATAATTTTATCATTTGAGAGATAATAATTTTTAAAATTTTAAACATAGTTTTTTAATATTTATTTTTAGGGACACTTTTTCATAAATCCCTTTTCACCTACTTGCGCTCCATTTATAGTCCACATATTTTCTTATATTCTAATAAGTCCTATGAGTGACATAGTTACCAAAATATCCTTAATAATATTTACATTTACAGTGTGAATGTTTTGTGATGTAAATATTCACACCGTCAATGCGAATATTCACACTGTCAATATGAATATTCACATTGTAAAATATAAATATTCACATAAATTACTTGCCGTTCAAAAAATATTTGTAAGGGTAGAAATGTCCATAAAATACTTTTAATATGATAATTAGAATTTAGTAGATCAAATATTCAAATAATATGACTTATTGGAATACAAGAATATATTATGGACTAATCGGGAAACAAACACTTGAAAAAAAAAATTCTAATAAATCTTTCTTATTTTTATTAAACTAGTTTTTATTTTTTCAAAAAAAAAATTCTGAAATTTTTTTTAAAAAAACAAATCAAAGAAGGCCTTAAAATTGGAACCCATAATCAATTTTGGGCCCATCTTTTTACTCTTCCGTGTTTGGCCCCGAAGTTTTAGGCCGAAAATTGTGGACTGAAGTGGAAGGCTTCGACTGACAGTCAAAAGACGTTGTGAAGTTTTTTTTTTTTTGTTTTTTTGTTTATTTTAAGGCCTCGTTTAGTAACTTTCTTTTTTAATTAAAAAGTCAAAAAATTATTATAAATTATCACATTATTCTCTTTATTTTTTTTACATATTTTTTTATAAAAAATTTAAAAAATTATTAAAATAACATATTTTCAAATGAGGCATTAATCTTTCTATAGAAGATACTTAAGAACAATGGTGATACCATAATCTAACAATAAAATGCCAAATAAATATGATGAACTCTCGCATAAATTTATCTGTGAATTATTTACACACACACCGTAGTTATCAGATTTGTTGGTTCATGCACATAATTAAGGTGTTTTGTGAGAGTTGACTTTTTTAGTTAGATTTATTTTTGTATGTAGCGATTTTTTAAAAAAGTTACCGTGCATCTTTTTACTTTTTTCATCCTTCTCGATAAGATAATTTTAAAATTTTAAAAATATATATTTTACTTTTTGAAAAAAAAAATTAAAAATTCAAATAGGCCAATTGTTGTAAGTTTATATATATATCTATACACATATATATTGGTTTATTTTTATTTTGAGTTTTTTTTTTTTTTTTTTCAAATTGAATGAATATTTTATAATTTTATTTAACTTTTTATTGATGTTTTATTTATTTAATTTTTAAAATATTTTTTTATAAATATTTTAATGATGTTTTATTTTAAAATTTTGTTTATATTTTATTTAATTTCATTATTTAAATTTTAATAGATGTTTTATTTAATCTCATTATTTAATTGTTATTATTTTCAAAGATAAATTTATTTAAAATTTTAATTAAAAAATAACATATATTTTTATTGATATTTTATGTATTTTATTTATTTAATTTAAAAAAAATTATTTAATTGTGTAAAAAATAAAATAAAATAAATTTTTGTTTAATCTAGCTAAAAATAATTAAAATATTAAAGATATGTTTAATATTGCTATTACTATTACTTAGTAAACAATTGAAAAATGTTAGAATAGTCTTTTGTTCATTTATCCTATTCAATTTGTCTAATCAAATAATGAATTCACTAAAAATAGTCATTTTTAGACATCTAATCCTATGAGAAAACAAACACGGGATACATATCTAACCCAACCAAATAGTCCAAGAAATTTACAGTCCTCGGATTCAAATCCGATGGTTTCTAATCCCCTCTTATCTAGTCTATCCAATTAAACACATCCTAAGTGTACTATTTGCAAAGCAAAGTTTCATGGAAAATACATCAGCTTTGCAAACCCCACCGTCGTCAACCTTATAAACTTAATTTAATTAAATTAAATTCTTTAAAATTTTAATTTACATAATATTTAATTCATTTTTTATCAATAATTTATTAGTTATGTGTGTATAAAATATACACACACATATATATTAAATCTAAGAACTTCTAATTTGTCTTAATTTGTTTAAATAATAATATATGAACAAAATTTATGTATAAATTTTTTTTATTTTTATTTTTATGCAGAATGATATAGAATCTTCTAGTTTGGTAATTTACAATAAAAGCACCTATTATTTTCATCACAATTTCAAAAATGACACTACTCTATCATTATTGTTACCTATAAAAATTTTCTACGTATATCATTTTTGATGGAGTAATGAACAAGCCATTCATCCATGAACCAATCGGAATTGTGCATTAAATAATGGATTGTTTTAGAAAGTAAGTTAAAAATTAATTTTTTATAAAAAATATGTAAAAAGAGTAGAGTAACATGACCCAAAGAAGTTAAAAATCAAAAAATTGATTTTAACCTCTTTACCAAGAGAGTAATATCTGTTTCTTGGGAGTTAAGGCCCATTTTTCCTTGACAATTTCCTGAATTCACTTTCATTTTGATTTTGTTTTTTTATTTTTTATTTTATTTTATTTATCTGACTGCTATATAAACAATCACCTCCATCATATTTATTTACCTCTTACTTGCTAAAAACAAAGCCTTTCACAAGAAGCTATCTTTTTCTTAAAGAGCAATGAAGAACTTCTTGGGAAAAGCTGTGTTCATTATGTTCTTGATTTTAGTTAGCAACAAATCTCTTGAAGTTACTGCAAGGCCTTTTGATGGTACAAAACTGACGGTGGCTCCCGGTGGTGGCGGTGGTGGTCACGGTCGGTCTCTGTCAACTCCGACTCGTAAAGACCCAAAATCACCTCCGGGTCCTTCACCATGCACCAACATACCTGGTGGCAGCGGGCATTGCAACAACCATTGATGAGCTCCTTCTGATATCATAAATGCTCAAAAACAAAGTGAAAAATGAGTAAAATAATTTCAAGCTCATGGAAGTACAAAGTGGTTGGTGTACTAGATTTGTGCAATTGAGTTTTGTATTTTCATGAATTTGAAAATATTTTTCTGACTTCTCACTTTTAGATATTTAGGTTTTCTTTTTTTTTTTTTTTTTTTTTGATAACTCAGGTATCCCCAACCCTTCGATTTTTAGGGAAGCCAGGACTAATCCTGAGGGGTATTTAGCCAGTGGGAAGCTGGACACCCTTGCACAAACTGCTGCAGGCACTCACCCAGTGGGGAATCGAACCTGGGACGTGCGCCTAACCCACACATCCCAGGCAACGCCCTAACCACTGGGGCAACCTGCCCCACTATTTAGGTTTTTTTTCTCAAAGAAGTGTTGATTAATAATAATGGGTGTTTTAAGATGTAAGGATCACAGTGATCCAAATCATTTTCTACAAACACTTTGTATAAAAATTATGCATTGATATTATGAATTAAACTTGTCAATGTATCATATTCAAACTATATATTTTATTTGAAAAATCCAAATTTGGTACGGTGAAATCAGGCTTGATAACTCAATAGACTGAATCTAACAAATCAAATATATAATTGGATCAAATTAAAGAATATTTGGTTTAATCTTTTTTGGGGATCGCACTTCATGCTTTTACATAAATGATATGCATAATGTTAATAGGCCCGGCCCTGAGATTTCCGAGGCCCAAAGCCAATAATCAACTAATAAATTTTTGAGGCCCTTCACATTTTTTTTTTCATCGAATGAAAAAAAATGAAAAAAAAATGAAGATAAAAGACAAAATTTGTGTCAAAATTACAAAAAATACTTAGTATGACATTACAACAATTAATAAGTGTCGTTTGATCCTCGCTCTTCTTGTATTTTTAGAAGCAAATAAATTAATTATACTTGCATAATCTATTTTTTTGCAAAATCATTTTCAATGAATAACAATGCTAATTATTTTAAAAGGGCCTTTCAATTTTTTAATAGGTCAATTTATTTTAAATTAGTTTGGGTCTTAATTTTTTTTTTAGATTTAAAATATACCTAATATATTACAATAAACTATAATAGGAGGACCCTTTTTTGGGTTTATTTTTAGTGGATTACAATGTTAAATTTTTTGAATGCGCCTTTTAATTTTTCAATGGGTCGATTTATTTTAAGTTAATTTGTATTTTCTCTTAAATTTTTTTTTTAAACTTAAAACATACCTAATATATTACACTATACTATAATAAAAGGAGCCCATTTTTTAGGTCTATTTTGAGGAGCCCTAGGCCATGGCTTTGTTGGCCAATGCTCAGGGCCGGCACTGAATGTTAATTGTTTAACATATTTAAAAATATAAATCGAATTTAAAAAAATAACTAAAAACTAATCAATCGGATCAAATCAGATTTTCGGATCAAGGATCCAAAGCATATTGGATTTGGGCCTGGTGGATTGAGAACGTATCACTTGGAGAGTTGGTGATGATTAATCTCTCTCTCTCCCCGATCAATAACTCTTAAAAAATTACAAATCAATGAAATAGTAAAAAAATTTATACAAACATAAAATGAACTTATATCAAACATAAAAATTAATTTTTTTTTTTTTTTACCATACACACACATTTTGCTTGCAGTGCACGTGCGGTTTAGTTTCTAGGAAAGTACTAATAGAGCAAGAAACTACCCAAAAAGTCTCTTTATTTGACTGTAGTGTAAATTTCTGTGCTAGTAATAGAAAAATAATTGGAATTATTTAAGGAAAATGTCTCGTAACTCAAATTTTGTGGCTCAAAAGTGGCTCAAATGGCCAAAACGACGTCGTTTTGACCATTTTTATGTTGTTCTGTACTCAAAACGACATTGTTTTGGCTATTTGAGTCACTTTTGAGCCACAAAATTTGAGTTACGTAGCATTATCGATTATTTAAAGTCAACACTATAAATATTAGCTAGCATTTATTTATAGTACGTGTACCGATTAATCATTACACCAACTCTCCAAGTGCAAGTTGATCTACGCATTTGGTTTGATTTTCACAACTAATTTTAGAAAACTTTTTTAACAAAAATTAAAGCTTACCTTGGTCAATGAAATTAAAATAATAAAATAAATAAATAAATACACTTATTATTTTTATATAATTTTATTTTTTGAGCCATAATAATTTTTTTAATTTTAAACATACTTTTTTAATATTTAGTTTTATTAAGCTAGTTTTTATCTTTTCAAAAAAAAAAATCTGAAATTTTTTTCTAAAAAACAAATCAAAGAAGGCCTGAAAATTCGGCCCCATAATCAATTTTGGGCCCATCTTTTGCTCTTCTATCCTTGGCCCCGAAGTTTTAGGCCGAAAATTGTGGGCTGAAGCGGAAGGTTTCGATTGACAGTCCAAGCTATACAAAAGATGTTGTGAGTTTTTTTTTTAGTCTTTTTATTGAAGAAACTTAAGAACAATGGTGATACCATAATCTAACAATAAAATACCAAATATGATGAACTCTCACATAAATATATCTGTCAATTATCTATACACACGTAGTAGTTATCAGATTTCTTGGTTCATGCACATAATTTTTAGGGTAAATTATAAATACACCCCTTGAGATTTGCTTAAAATACAAATTGTCCCCTATAGTTTGGAAAATTACAAATACCTCCCTGTTAGAATTTTTTTTTTAACATAATTAATTGAAAAAGTAAAATTTCTAACTATTCGCCTATACAATAATAAAATTACCTGAATTATTAATTGAAATACAATTTTAACATTATTAAAAACTGTTAATTAACTTGATGATTTATTAATAAAATTTGTTATGAAATTAGAAACCTTAAAGGACATAATATAATTTCTAAAACCACAGGGGTAATTTGTAATTTAAATAAATCTCAGGGTGTGTTTGTAATTTACCCTAATTTTTAAGGTGTTTGGTGTGAGTTGAGTTTTTTAGTTAGATTTATTTTTGTATGTAGCGATTTTTAAAAAAAGTTACTGTGCATCTTTTTACTTGTTTTCATCCGTCTCGATTAGATAATTTTAAAAATAAAAAATATATATTTTATTCTTTTGAAAAAAAATAAAAATTCAAATAGGCCAATTGTTGTAAGTTTTATATATACATACATATATATTGGTTTATTTTTATTTTGGGTTCCTTTTTTTTCCAATTGAATGAATATTTTATAATTTTTAGAATATAAACCTTAAAAAACTCATAAACAAAATTGACAGAGTCTAAAAGAAAATCAAAAATAATAATAACAAAAACAAGTCAAAAGAAAGCTAGTTTTTTTGGCTGCTACCAATCATGGAATAAATTATAAATGTACTATTTGCAAAGTAAAGTTGCATGGAAAATACATCACCTTTACAAACTCCACTTCGGTCAACCTTATAAATTTAATATAATTATATTAAAAATTTTAAAATTTTAATTTATATAATACTTAATTCATTTTTTATCAGTAATCTATTAATTATGGATATATATATACGATGGAGTTACATGCAGCAATTAATGTACACACTAGTATTATGTCATTATTATGGATTGTGCCTATTATACAAATTACAAAGAGTTATGCTAGGGACCCTAAATAAATTACTAAATTTGTCACCAAACCTCTCACATGGGTGTGGGACCCACACATGTGTGGTTTGTGTGGATCCCACACCCATGTGAGAGGTTTGGTAAAAAATTTAATAATTTATGTCACATAATCTGTTAGTATACTAGTTAGTACATTAATTAATACATATCGCATTATTCATATATATATATTAAATCTAAGAACTAATTTGTCTTAAATTTTTCCACTAGAGTGCATTTATATGAGGTTGCCAGGAAACTCATAGTGGCTTATTTTCTCTCCTCCCTCCTTGGTGGGCTCTGGTATGGAGTTGCAGTTGCTTACGATTCTGTTTTATATACTTATTTGTTTTAATTTCTTACATATAAACATTACAAAGTGCAGGGTGTGAAGAGCGGCCGTTGGGCTGGAAAGCAGAACATGAGTTTCCATGTAATACATTACGGAATATACCACAGGCATATATATACATGCCATTTTGTTTTTCGTTTTTTCTATGATGTGGCACTAATTTAATTTAAGATAAATTATAAATATACTCTTGAAATTTGATTAAAATATGAATTACTCATGTGGTTCTAGAAATTACATTTCACTCTTTAAGGTTTCTAATTTCATAACAAATCGCCTATTTTATATATATGCCATTTTGGTTTTTGTTTTTTCCATTATGTAGCACTAATTTAATTTAGGATAAATTATAAATACACTTTCTTCTGAAATTTGATTAAAATACAAATCACACCATATGGTTCTGGAAATTGCCTTCTACCTCCTAAGTTTCTAATTTTCATAACAAATCGCTCATTTTATTAATAAATCATGAAGTCAGTTAACAGTTTTTAATGATATTATAAATATATTTCAATTAATAATTTAGGTAATTTTATTATTATATAGAAGATCAATTATGAATTTTATTTTTTTAGTTAATTATGTTAAAAAAATTCTGATAATGGAATATTTGTAATTTTTTAAATCACAAAAAATAATTTATATTTTAAACAAATATCAAAAAATGTATTTGTAATTTATCCTTTAATTTATATGCTTTTGTTGATGAAAAAATTACAACGATGGGTTAATAATTGTTGTTAAATTAAATCATACTACAATAAGAAATATACTCTTTGAATGAACATTGGTTGTGTAGACATAGCGCTAACTCTTCTAGTACAATCTCAAATTTCTTAAATGCTCAAACTTATTTCAGCCTAATCTCAAACAACATATAGGTGTTTTAGAAAAATGGTTAAAAGTTGATTTTTTTTTTTTTTTTTGAACTTTTTTTTTTGAAAAAATGTGTACAAAATGTGAGAAATGATGTGACATAAAATAGGTTAAAAACTTACTCCAACATACCTGCAATGCTTCTGAGGTCATGTTTCATTCTAGATATTTTTTTAAAAATCGATCTTATAATTGGATATAGGCCCTGTTTGATACAGCTTAATTTCAGCTTATTTCAGCTTTCAGCTTAATTTAAGCTATTTTGATATGTTTGGTTTAGTTTAACAATACAGTTTATAACTTTTTGTAAGTCAGAAATCAACTTATTCTTTGAGTGGGGCAGGAGAAGCTTAATTTATAAGTCAGAAATCAGCTTATGTTCATAATTATAAGCTATAAGTTGTTAAGGTATAAGCTATAAGTTGTTAAGGTATAAGCTATAAGCACTTTCCCACAACTCTATCAAATAGGGATATATTCAAAGAGTAATATTAGAAATCAAAATTTTGGATATAAAAGTAGGAAGAAAAAATAATAGGTGATTTAAATTTAGTTACTGTATGGTAAAATTCACACGTTAAATGAATTTAAATTACACATAATTTTTTTGGGGGTTACTTTCCTACATATGAGTTATTTTTGTCTGTAGCATTATTGCACATATATTTTCATTTTATTCACTTACTACATGTTTTTATATATTTTTATTATATATCATCATTTTCATTCACCTTTCACTTTTAAAATGAGAGTGAAAATTTGGGAATAATTTGAAAAGTTAGTTAAAAGTTGACTTTTAATTTTTAACTTACTTTGAGTCACATCATCTCTCATATTTTTTATATATAAAAGGACAAATTTTTTTTTAAAAAAAAAGTCAAAAAGTCAACTTTTAACTAATTTTTCAAATCACCTCTCTAACTCCGCTCCCACCCATGCTACCTCTACTATAAATGCGGATAAATATTAAGTGTAATACTAACATCATTTCATGTAGTGTTATTGACTAATTAAAATGGGTAAATTACACTATACTCTTTTTATATTTGGTCACCTCTGTACTTTGACCTTTAAAATTTATTTTTTTTCATTTTGACCCTTCATATTTCAAGTTTTTTTCATTTTACTCCTAAAGTTAATTTATGTTAAAAATTAGACAAAAAATAACACATTAATAGTCACAACGTAAAAATATTTTATTATATATAACTCACATGTCTAACATAAATTTGAACTCTAATATAATAATATATATATTTTTTATTACGTAACAGTTATTATGACATTTTTATCTAATTTTAAACATAAATTAGTTTTAGGAATAAATTAGAAAAAAAAAAATTGAAACGTAAAGAGTCAAAGTGGAAAAAAAAAAACTTTTTATGTCTGTTGTTGTATATATTTGTTGAATCCATTATACTATGATATTGTTGTTTGGGTGGATGTTTTGACGATTTTTTGTTGGCCTACCATTATGGGTTGTGTAAAGGATGGCTCTTTTTTTGTGTTAGATTTGTGAGCTTATGGAATGTGTTCATGGTCCACATACTTGTTGTATGGGGAGCCTGAACACATACAAAGAATCACAATCTGTTTTGGAGCTTGAGTTTAGTCTTCCTTCCCATGTTATAATTCTAAGTTATTTAATTATTTTGTATATCTTTATCCATCTATTTAATAACTTTGGATTTTCCAGGTTCTATATATATCTTAGTTTTGTTAGTTGAAGCTGTTTTTGTATCAGCTTGTTCTTTGTTTGGCATGCATTTTTAGGTTGTTTTTAGGTTGATTGTTCTTGCTTGTATAGTTGGGGTTAGGGCCTGGGACATGCTCCTTATATTTGTGTTTATATTCTGTTTTTATTTATGACTTATTCACCTAAAAAAAAGTGGAAAAAAAAAAATTTAAAGACTAAAGTGAGAGAGTGACCATACATAAATTGGATACTATGTAATTTACCCAATTAAAATCATAAATCAGATTAAATAGAATTTTTTTATTTTCTACTAACTCAATTAATAATCTTGTGACATTTTTCATTATTAATTAATAATATCACTAATATATAGGGACAATTTGGGGAGCTAATTTTTAGTTTTTAACTCATTTTAAGTCACATTTATCTCTCATATTTTCTATACATAAAAAGATAAAAATGTTAAAAAAAACCAAAAAATTAAGGCTCTGCTTGGAACGATTCTGAAAATCGTTTTCTACACTCAAGTTCGCATATGGTGTTTGGATAGAGTTGTGGAATTAATTTTCCACAACTCTGCAGAAAACTCTGTGAAACACTATCAAACAGAGCGCGATTTTCAAATTTTTTTTTGAAATTTGGCCTAATCGGTCGTCCGGCCGGTTGACTAGAACAGTGATTTTTTTTTTATGCAAATGATATGTTAATTTTTATATATTTGAAAAAAATATTTTCTGAATTTTTTAAATTTTTTTATGCGCTTTAAAATAATTTTTAGTTGTATGTTTGGTTATGAATTGTAAATTTTTGTATCAGAAATCAAATGTCACATCAAAAATTTCCCACTCAATTCAAAACTCTTTCACTAAATAAATTTTCCACACTCAAATCATAATTCCAAATCTCACAAACTCAAAATACAACTCATACTCTCAAATCATAATTACAAAATTCTACCAAACGCAGCCTAACTTTTTAACTAACTTCTCAAATCACCATAAAATATTTATTTTAATATTTCATTTTTAAAACAAGCCCTATCAAGTCATTGTAGACTCGGAAATGATGGAGGATTCATTTATTTATTTATTTAAATTAGTAAATTAGATTCATTTATTTATTTATTTAAATTAGTAAATTAAAATAATAATATATATGTCAATAAATGTGAAAATGGGAAAATCTTTTTGGAGTCATTAGCTTTTAGGTACTTGCAGTGACGTTTCTCGTCCCCATTATCTCTCCATACATCGTGTCGGGGTTGTGGTACGTTGTCCACGCGGCAATTCTTTATTGGAACACGCATACGATTGAAGTGGCCTTCATCCTCAGCCACGATAGCAAAACCAATCTTCCTCGCTAAGTTTCAGGAATCATTTGGCAAAGTTACTAAAAAAAGGCTAAAAATTTAAGAAGACATACCAAAAAAAAAAAGTTAAAGAATTATTTTTCATTTAACTATTTTTGTTACGTTTTTCCTTAAAAAAATATTTAAAAATAATTTTTAGTTTTTTAATTTTTTTTCATATCATATTTTAGCAAAAAAGTTACAAAATTAATAAAAAAAATATTTTCCAAACAAATCCTTAATTTGATATTATTAATGTGTCTTTTTTAGATTCAAATGAAATAAATTAAACATATTTTTATATTTAGTTTAATATAATATGTATAATTTTTTAGAATTTTGCTTCAGACCCCCACTGGGGGTCGACCCCCAGTGAGGTGGCAGCCCTTGATTGGGCAAAAAACACACTGTTTTTTTTTTTTTTTTTTTTTTTTTTTTCAGCTGTCAGCCAGTGGGGGCGCGCCACCTCATTGGGGGTGCGACCCCCACTGGGGGTGTATAGCACGGTTCAATTTTTTAACATATAAACTAAAGGCAAATTGTTATTTTTCAAACTTCCTTATAAAGTGATTTTTTTTTTTTTTTCTTTTTACAGTGTTGAATGATCATTCTATTTTATTTTATTCTATAAACTAAACATTACCTATTATTAACAAAATTTATATTATTGAAAGGTCAACCCAACTTTCACAAGAAAAAATTGACAATAAAATGTCAGCCCCCCTAAACAAAATTACCACGAAGCATGCAATATACAATTTATATATATATATATATATAATATGCATAATTTTTTGATTGATCTATCCATTCATTTGAAATCAAAACACTTATCAAAATAGGTTTATTATTTAAAAAATTGTGGCTACCACCACATTATTCTTGTAAAAATTTTCATAGAAAACTTTTTATATATGATAAATTATTTTTCGGTACCCAAATGTGTGGTTGTCCAAATCCTCTCAAATGAAAATATCTATCTTATGATTAATAATTGTAAAAGATCAAGATTAAGAAAAGTTCTAAAAATTTATAATGAAATGATTGTTATAAAAAATTAATTTTAAATTCATGTCTTATGCCCTCGTTTGGTATAGGCTAAAATGAGGTTGTGAGTTAAAATAATTACAAAAAGACAAAATAAGTTAAAAAGTTAATAAGATAAAATGTTACATCCAAATCATAATCATTTCATTTTAGTTCTCATAAAAGTCACCAAAAAAAAAAAGTCAAATAACCCATTCCAAACGAAACTTTTTAATCTCAGACTAAAAGGATCAAAAAATTAAAAAACCAACGCACATCTCAAATGAAGCCTACAATCATCTTATAAATTAATGAAATTTTAGTTCCCCGCGGCAGGCATCATACAGTTTCACACCTGTAAAGGTGTGATGAACGCCTAAATGCTTGAAGAAGAAGAAAACTTGATGGTTTAAAATTCTGCATGGCCGCAATATCTCTGTTTCGAACTCTTTTCTCATCAACTTCCATGAAACTATGCCCCCATTTTCTTTCACTATTCCTCAAACTTAAACTCTGTTTCAATCTTATAAATACCAACAATCGTATCATTGACACCTCCACACTTACAACAACAAAACCCACAATCATATCTACCTTTCACTTGCTTAAAAACTTAAGCTTTTGACACTCATCTTTTTTCTTCAAAATTTGGCAATGGAGTACTTGCTCTTTAAAGCTTTCTTGAAGATTGTTAAGTTGGTGGTTATAATCATCTTCTTCATTTTCATTGCCACTCAACCAGTAGAAGCTACAAGGCCTTTCGATCTTCCACCTCACAAAGAACAAGAAGCACCACCGAGCCCGTCCGGATGCACTTTCATCCCTCATCCCGGCGGCCATTGCTAAAAGCCATTCATGAGCTGCTTCAGAGTGCCCTAATGATCAAAACTGTTAATTCTGTTGTTCAACTAGATAGTATTACCACAAATAATAGTGTCATGCATATACAGATTTCTTATATGATTTATTTGTCAATAGAAACAAAAATAGTGAATGGATCCACATTAACAGATGCACATGAGAGACGTAATGTTTATTAGCGAAAACAAAATCTTGTAAGATTTGTGTTTATTATTACTATTTATTACTAGTTGTAGAGTATTGTATTAATTTTTTCTTTTTCGAAAATTGTTGTTAGGAAATAACATGTATATATATTGAATTTTAGTACATAATTTATATTTGGAATAATGTGGTTATTGTGTCATTTTCAAATTGTTGACCTAAGTAGTGGGTGGTTTGTTTGGTCTGGAGATGTTTTGTGTGAAAGTCATCTTTAACACTACTATCCAAATTCAATAAAGTGAAATCCCATCTAATAACTTCATATTCCCAAATACATTAAATTTAATGTGTAATTGGATCAAATTGAATGATATTAGATTTTTGTTCTTTTTGAGAAATGGAAGCAAACCACGTCATTAAGAGTGGAATTAAGAGTACAAAATTAAAGAGATATACTACTATTCGTTCTTTTTTGTGATTATTATAAATGATCTAAATCTTGTAAATATTAGTGCCTCAAAAAAAATTTCCGTTGGGATGGATTTTCGGATCATATATTAAAAAGCATATCGTATTCAGTTAATCTTCCCATTAATCCACAAGTTCAAAAAAAAAAAAAAAATTTGGGGTCATATTTAACAATTTGCTAAACAGGTTATATTTGAATTTCCACCTATCCAGTTGGGACCTACCGTATCAAGTTGATATTAATTTAGTAATTTAATATCTAGATCTTTGTTGACAGAGAGAGTAGAACGGAGACGGCTCCTTTTGAATCTCACGGTGTTACGTATAAGTCCCTTCATATTTTATCTCTCTATATTTCCCTCTTTTTTTTTTTCTTTTTTTCTTTTTTTTTTTTGTAAGTTTTAATCTAGATTTATATTAAAAATTTGAACAATCTATTTTGTAATTCTCACAATAAAAGTTATTCATATAAAAAATAAATTTTTTCAAAAAATTGTAAATAGAAAAATAAATCATATTTTGTTTTATAAAATTAATGGTAAATATAATTAAATTTAAACTACCTATTTTATAAAATAAAATACAATATGTTTTTATATTTATAATTTTTTGATGAAATTAAATTTTTGTATAAATATAAACTTTACGAGATAGATTATTCGAATAACTGATGCAAATTCGAATTAAAATTTCCAAAAAAAATATAAAAAGATATACAAAAATGAGCTACGGAAGGAACCTTATTCCCGTCTCCACAACCACAATACTACCAGAGAAATCACTTTCTAAAGGCATATATGGGCCGGCCTTGGGAGGATTTGGGCTGGCCCATATCACATAAGCTTGGGATTTATTGGAGAAATAATTAGTGTAGGTTTAGAAAAAAAAAAATTACAGATCAGTAATAAAATTTATAAATTTTAATAATTTAAATGTTAAACTTTTCATAATTTTGTAATTTTTTTTATAAAAAATTTCCACTGAAGTCTAATTTCTCTTATTTTATTCTCCTAATCCGCGTAAAAATAAAATAAATTTTTTAAACTGTCCAAAAATTTTAAACAATATAAAGCATACATATGAATATGTGTATGTATAAAAATATATTGTACAATATAATTTGTGGAAGGATCAGGTCATGTTGGGCTTGAAGCAGTCTTCTTATGCAACCCAACCTTATAAAACTAAACCATAATTGGAGTATATTAAAATTGTTAAAATTGAAGTTAAAAAATTTGTCCCATATAAAATTAAACTATAATCTCAAACCATATAAATCATAAAGAAACTTACATGCCATTGAACCCCCATCCATCCCTTAATGTTGACTGCATATCTCACCTACCACACCCTGCATATGAGGATCAATAACATTACATAATAATTTTTTGGGCAAATTATAAAAAATAAAAAAAAAAAATTCAAGATTTTACGTGTTTTTCAATTTAAACTCTACGGTTTCAATTTCGACTAATTTAACCCCTAAGTTTCATCCGTGTTTTAATGTGAACCCTTTGTCCATATCTGTTTGATTGAACTAACATATTGAAGTACTTGTATCTCCCTCGTCATAACTCCATTTCGTCTTATTTTTATGTCGTTGGATTCACCTCATAGCCTAATTTTCATTTCATTCCTCATACACCTTATTTCACCTTTTTTTCCATGATGTCGAAGCTCCAAAATTTGGCCAAAAAAAAGATGTTTCTCTCTTTGGGCAAAATTTTCATATTCAAATCCACATATTCAAGTACTTGTATCTCTCTCGTCGTAACTCCATTTAGGAATCGTTAGATTCATCTCATGGCCTAATTTTTATTCCATCCATCATATGCCTTATTTCATCTCTTTTTACATGCCATCGGGGCTTTGAAAGTTAGCCAAAAATAAGATTTTTCTCTATTTGGGCAAAATTTTCATATTCAAATCCACATGTTAAAGCTCTTATATCTTCCTCGTCGTAACTCCATTTAGCTTCATTTTAATGTTATTGGATTCACCTCATGGCCTAGTTTTCATTCTATTCTTCATATGCCTTATTCCACCTCTTTTTGTGTGCCGTTGAGGCTATGAAAGTTGACAAAAAATAAGATTTTTCTTTCTCTCTCTCTCGTCTATCTTCTAGCTACATGCTTCTTCCTTCCTCCTTCCTTTCCACTATTATTCTTTTTTTTTCCCCTTCCTTCATGGCCCTTCTCCCACTCTTATGTTTCTTTCCCTTCTTTTAAGTTATATACCTTCATACTTGACGGTACCACCACCAGCAGAGGTTCGGTGGCCACCACAAGCTTGGTGGAAGGGCCATGAAAGAAAAGGAAAAAAGAGAATAATTGTGAAAAGTCAAGAAGAAGAAAGAAGCATAAAGCTAGAAGATAGATGGAGGGGGGGGGGGGGGGAAGTTTATTTTTGGCCAACTTTTAGAGCTTTGACGGCATGCCAAAAAAAGTGGAACAAAGCATATGAGGGGTGAAATGAAAATTAAGTCATGAGGTGAATCCAACAACATAAAAATGAGGTGAAATGGAGTTACAATAAGGGAGATACAATAGCTTGAACATGTGAGTTTGAATATGAAAATTTTGCCTAAAGAGAGAAAAATCTTATTTTTGGACAACTTTTGGAGCCCTAATAGCATTCGAAAAAAGGTGGAACAAGACATATGAGGGATGGAATGAAACTAGGCCATGAGGTAAATCCAACGGCATAACAAATGAAGTTAAACAAAGTTATGATAAGGGAAATATAAGAGCTTGAATATGTAGGTTTGAATATTAAAATTTTGCTCAAAGAGAGAAATATCATATTTTTGGCCAACTTTCGGAACTCTGATGACATGCAAAAAGAGATGGAACAATGCGTATGAAGGGTGGAATAAAACTAGGCCATGAGATGAATCCAACGACGCAAAAAATAAGACGAAATAAAGTTACGACAAGAGAGATATAAGTGCTTGAACATGTATGTAAGAATCTAAAAATTTTGCCCAAATTCCGTTAGTTCAATCAAACGGATATGGATAAAGGGTTTACATTGAAACATGAATGAAATTCCACGGCTTAATTTGTCGAAATTGAAACTCTAGAGTTTAAATTGAAAAACACGCGAAACCTTGAGATGTTTTTTTTTATAATTTGCCCTAATTTTTTTGGTTGAATTACATTCACTTTACCTAAAGTTCATAAATAATATAACAATTCTACAGTTTTGATATAATTATGTTAAATTTAATTAAAATTTTAATTTATATAATTCTTAATCATATTTTCATCAGTTATATAAATAGAAAAATGATGTTATCATCACTTTTATAGTTAAATGTATATTTTTTCTTAATTTATTATTGTATCTTTCACATTCAAATAGATCGATATAATTATATTAAAATTGTGCAACTTGTCATATTCCCTTAATACTAATTTTTTGATACAAAAATATAACAATTTTTAAAAAAGGCTCCAAAATACTACCAAACACACAAAATACATGCTCTGCTTACTAACAGTCTAATGGACTTTACGAACAGATTAAAATTTTGAATACTAATCCTCTTCTCTGTCTTATCAACGCCAACATACATATCTTGCTCTTGACAACAAACAATGGAATATCCTTATCTTTTTTGATGATCGGGTATTTTGGTTAATTTATGCACACTTCAACTAATTCCGAGATCCACACAAAGCACCCCTTCACATGGATCGGAAAAATCTCAAGCAGAACCTGCAGACGTGGCCTCAAAAAGCAGATTGCTCCTAATAAAAGTTGAAAAGGGCACATTTATCTATCAATACATGTTTAGAATAAATTTACTTACCCCTAAACTTTTAGCCTACTGATGAATTATTGAAATGATATATTAATCAAAACTCATAAAACAACAATCCAAAAATGCTAGTGCTCAAGATTAACAGGTAAAAATGCAAATCCAGTCTAAATCATCAATTGTCTGTTTTTTATTAGTTTCCATGCTGATTCTAGTTTCGAAAGTGCTAGAACTAGTCTGGTTCCTCAAGATTTTAAAGTTTTGGTTATGGTTATGGACTGAACTGTCATATATATTTTTTAAATTAAATTTTAATATTAAAAACAAGAGGATGGAAAGCAATTAATTTTTATGGTTCAACTCTGATCCAATCACATAAATAGACTTAAAGGGTAGTCAGCATTGAAGCATGTCGAAGTGGGAGAGAGAGACTTAGAAGCTTTTGGTAATTTTCAGGGTAGGATCAATTTTTGCGGATTATTATGTGCATTAATTAATAAAAGTGGGAGACAGAGAGAATTAGAAGCTTTTGTTAAGTTTCAGGGTAGGATCAATTTTTGCGGATTATTATGTGCATTAATTAATAAAAAATAAAGATTGAGAGTTTTAATTTTGAAATTCTAAAAAATAAAGATTAAAATTCTAATTTTAGAACTCTAAAAAGAGTTTAGAGATGTAACAAGAAATAGGATCTATATGTGATGTGATATGTGTGTCTATATATGTATATATCAGCAATGGTTGGTGGCCCGAAAATATGTGGCTCGAATGGCTTGAAACACCCAAAACGACGTCGTTTTGGATGTAAAACGACGTCGTTTTGCCATTTTCGAGCCATTCGAACCCCATATTTTCAGATCACCAAATATTTTTAATGTATATATATATATATTTTTTTGGATCACGCAAACACGGAAGTGACCATATCTTGAGCAACCGTTTTTCGTTTCTAGGAAATAGTAGAAGAGAATATTATGAAGGGATCAAGAGAATATTCAGTAATCCTACAAATTCAAAGAAAATTCAAAAGAAAAAAAAATCCAAAAAATACTTTAGAAAGTTGAATCTGATAGCCTAGATTCATTAATGATTTGGCCCCATAACTAAATTTTATATATAAATAATTGATACTTTTCATGATAAGTTTCTCCGACCAGTTCTGATTTTGGAAAATATTACCATTAATTAACTTTTTATGCTGCAAGTTTAATTTCTTGGTAATTGATCAAGCTGACAATTATATGAAACATAAAATATTAAAATATTATAATTTCAATACACTTTCTATATATTCCCAAAACATTTATGTATATTTTCACATGTTGTTTACACATTTTTTTACATATTTTTCAATACTGACAACAAGAGTTGTTTTTAGCATTTTCTCAAATGACCTAAATTAGTATTCTTTTTATTGAAAGTAAAGAAACTATAAGTAATTATATATTTTGTTTTTGTTTATTGTAAAATACACATGCCTTTTCCAGCTTTGCTTTTGTTTTCTTCTCATACTTCGTCCTCTAGCTTTTGTTCCTTCAAAATTGAAAGCTTATCTTCACCATTTTACATTTTTTTATTAAAATGGCATCCCACTTCTTTGTTGTTCTCTTTCCTCTTAATTCAGCTATGTTCCTGTCCTTATCTTAATTGGGTTTTCAATTTATCAGGCATTCACATCCAATTTTTCATAGTAATTTTATTTTGATATTATATTATATTATTTTAATTCATATATAAGAAAATTATGTGAAAATTAGTTTTTAGTTAAGTAAATTAAAAATTATTTTATGACAACAAACCGACCCATTACAAGTGCTATCCACCCCAGCGCAATATGGCCCCTCAATGACCAACAGCAATACTACAAAATATTCAGAAAAGCAGATCTATAATTGCATGGGCGTATATCACACAAATTTTAAATTTATATCATATAACTCATTAGCGGATAAATTTTAGAATATTTTTACACTGTCCGTAGCATTTTTTATGACCAAACCGTCCTTTACCTAAATTTTAGAATATTTTTACACTGTCCGTAGCATTTTTTTATGACCAAACCGTCCTTTGCCCCTGCGGGCCATATTTTTCGCGATGGACATGAACTATACTAGAAGTATATTTCACCCTGTGTAAGAACTTAATTTAAGCCAAACACAACCAAACATGAAATAATGTTTTTTTATGGAAAATTTAGGCTCTGTTGGGTTGAGTTTCTAATTTTTTGAGCACATCTATTTCTAAGTTTTTTTTTATAAAATATAAATTAATTTGATAAAAAATAAATATCAAAAATATATTTTTAAATTTTAAAAAAATATTTATGTATTCCAAAAAAAGAAAACTATATAAAAATTATAAGTGCCATGTGATACCCAATTGTGATAGTCACTGTTCATTTTTATATGCATCATTTTTGGTGCAATTATTTTGCAAGTGAACCACCCAATTGATTATTTCCGATGTACCTAAAATGAAAATTAAAAAAACGACCTAATTGATGGTGTTTTAGACTGTAAAATCACTATTACAAGATTATTACACTAAAAATAAAAATTATTATGAAGAATTATAGTTTCATAAACATGGAGTAATGAAGGAGCAAATATAACCGTATGTCAATTTTCTATTACTAGTTGTAAAGTATTGTGTAAGTTTTTCTTTATTTAAGTACTGTTGATTTGAAATAATAGCATATAAAATGAACTTTTACTACAGCAATTTTGCACTGTCATTATTAATATTATTAGCTATCATTATTAAGATTATTAGTGTTGAGATGAACGCATTGTAAAATATTTGGTGGCTCGAATTTGTGTGGTTAGAATGGCTCGAATGTGTCAAAACGACGTCATTTTACACTCAAAACGACGTTGTTTTGAATATTTCGAGCCATTCAAGTCATGAATTTTCAGGTCACCTATCATTGTTGTAAACCACATTATCTGAAAATTTTTAACTACAATCTGACAACTTGATGTACCCGAAATCCAATATATGTAATCCAAACAGATTGAACACTATTGAATTTGATCTAATTTGCTGTTTTAGAAAATTGTTTGAGGGTTCGAAATTAGTGGCTCGAATTTGACTCGAAACCCAAAACGATGTCGTTTTGGATTTTTTTTTTTTCTTTTTTCTTTTCTTTTTCTTCCTTTTCTTGCTTTTTTTTCCTTTTACTTCCTTTTCTTGTTTGAACAGAGACAGACACAGGCGAGAGAGAAAAGGGAGAGAAGAGGAAGAAAAGAAAAGGAAGATGAAGATGCTTTGCTGATTTGGATCTGGATATGAAGAAAAAGAAGATGATTCGAATACAGATGAAGATCTGGATCTGAAGAAAAAGAAGATGATTCGAATACAGATTACACAGATCTGTGGCAGACGGTGATGCTGGTGGGTCTCTCGCCTCTGCTCTCTCTACTTTTTTTTTTCTTTTCTAGTGGATCTAAATCTGAAAGATGAAGATGTTGATGATTGTTGTTGTTGTTGATGATGATGTTGTGTTGTTGGATTTTTTTAATTTTTTTTTTAAATTCAACAATTTAATTTTTTTTTTTTTTTGTGTGATTGCTATTGTTGATGAATGTATGATATTGTGTAGTCAAAAATTTTTTTTTTCAAATTCGAATTATTTTTTTTTTTTCAAATTCGACAATTAAATTTTTTTTTTTTTTTGTGATTGCTGTTGTTGATGAATGTATGTCGTGTAGTTGAAATTTTTTTTTTTCAGATTCGAAAAAAATTATGATGTTGTGTTGTTGATGAATGTATTGTTGTTGAATGTGTTGTTGTTGTGTTGATGAATGCCCTCTTCTCTCTCAGCTTTCTCTTCTCTCTTTGTGTTTATCTTCTCAGCTTTCCCTCTCTCTGCTCATCTTCAAAGAGACAAGGAAAAGGAAAAAAAAAAGGAAAAAGATTTGTGCCTCGAAAATCTTTTGCCCGAATGCCCCGAGAGAGAGAGAGAGAGAGAAGATCGGGGAAGACGACCGCAGCTCGTCGCCTCGCCGCCCGCCGTCGCAGCCGCCCGATCGTCGCCCGCCGTCGCTCGTCGCAGCAGCCCTGCCGTCGCAGCTCCGCCTCTGCCTCGCCGCCCCGCCTCTGCCTCGTCGCCCCCACCTCCGCCCCCTGTCTCAGCCCAGAGTATGTTGGCCCCCTCCCCTCCCCTCCTTCTTTTCCTCCCCCCTCCCCTTCTTCGTCTTCTTCCTCCTGCTGGAAAAAAAAAAAAAAAAAAATTTAAAACCATGAAACGACGTCGTTTCGTGGTTTCGGGGCATTTGGGGCCGCCAGATTCGGGCTCTCAATCATTTCTCAAAAAAAAAATCAAACAACGTCGTTTGAATTTTCGGGGCAGTCGAGCCGCTGTGCATTTAGGCTACGTAATAAAACTGGCTATTTTAAATGTTTTTAATCTAAATCCCATTAAAGCAATTTTTTTTAAAAATGAATTGGGTCACCATATATTTTCAGGTTTCGGAAACATATCGAGTGGATGTGAGATTAATCGGGTCAGATTTGACACATTATCTAATCGGATTATATTTTAATTTCGGAATTCAGTTTTTAAAAAATTTTGCTTTTCAATTTTTTTTTTTTTTTTTTTTTTGGTTTTTGTTTTTGTTTTCATTGAATTTTTTAATTTTTAAATACACCTAACATAAAAATACTTAAAAAATATAATATTTATGAAAAAACTCTTTAAAAAATTCACTAAATACTAAAAATATAAAAAAAAAATGTATATATAAAAATTCAATATATTTTTTGTATTTTTGTGTATTTATTAATTTTTTAAAATATTTTTTCACAAATATTTTATTATTTAGATACATCTAAGTAAGGTGTATCTAAAAAAATAAATAAATTATTATTTAAAATTTTAAAAATATTCATTAAAAATTAAAAAAAATAATTTTTAAAAAATTAAATTCAAAAACTTGAAACCAAAAAATTCATTTTTCCACCAATGAGGGGTACAGCCAGACCCAACCTGGCGTTTGATTGCGGAATATAGCGGTCCCACACTTCGCGTTTGGTTGAAGAATAGGGAAACATACAGACCCACATGTTTTTTTAGGGTTGGTTTGGGATGTTCTAAAAAAGTACACTTTTGACTTATTGGCTTATATGGGTTGGGTTTGGGTTGGGTTTGATGTGATGTGCTAGAGAGGTGATGTGATTTAAATAAGATGATGTGACTTAAATAAGATAGTGATTTTTTGACTTTTTGTATTATTTAGGTCATGCCAAACTTGACCTTAATTTCCCGCTTGTTTAGCACAATATAATTTTTCTTTATAAATAAATGTCATGCTAGTACAAAGATGTGTCATGAAAATTGTGATGTTATATGTTTGGTAGAGTTTTTGAAATTTAATTTTATCTTTTAGTTTGAGTTTGTTGTTCGGTTATAATTTTAGAAAATTAAATTTGCATTCACTTTTTAAAACAATCACTTTTCAATATCATATGTCACATTATTATATTCAATTTTTTTTTCAAAACTCATAACTAAATAAATTTTTCACATTCAAATCATAATTTTAAAATTCACAAATTCAAAATATAATTCTATTTTCAAATCATAATTCTAAAACTCTACGAGACACAACCTAAACCTCTTTAAATTATTTTCTTCATAAATCTAATAGTAAAAAATAAGTATATATATTTTTATGAGTGGTATTACATGTACTAATTAGTGTATTAATTAGTATACTAACACTAGTTACGACATTATTATTGACTCCACTCATTATACAAATTACAACAGTGATGCTACATGCACCAATTAGTGTATCAACACTAATTATGACATTATCATTGACTCCACTCATTAATCACACTACAAATACCAAAAACCTCTTAAATTTTGTCACATCATCAATTGGTACACTAGTTAGTACACTAATTGGTACATATAGCATATACCAAAAATATCTCAAATTATGCGACATCATCAATTAGTATACTAATTAGTGTACTAATTGGTGCATATAACATTATTATATTTTTATTAATCATAACTAAATATAATATTAAACTTGTCACTTTTTCTATTTAATTTATGTATCCTATCATATATGTAATAATTCATCTCATCTAATCTCATTGCGTAACTTATTTACATGGCTTCGTTTAGAAAGTGGGTTGGCTTTTTGACTTTTTAATTTTTTTGACTATTTTAGCCTGTAGTTAAAAAGCTTAGTTTTGGAAGGACTTTAGGCTTTTTTGATTTTTTTGTGAGAGAAAGAATGTAATGATTATAGGTTGAATGTGATGTTTTGTCTTATTAGGTTAAAAAGTCTATTTTGTTTTTTGTAACTAAAATAGCCAAAAAAAAGCCTCAAATCTTGCTTCCCAAACGAAGCCTAATATTTTACTATAAAGGTTAAATTTTGATTATTTTTTAAAATATTTTTTCCGTAATTTTATATAAATATCTTAATTCTTTAAAAATTTATTCGGGATGTCTTCAAGCTCAATTTGTTTCAACTATTTTTTTTTTTTTGGCTGGTAATATGAAGATAAAAATAGAGAGATAAAAATTTTAGATTTGGCTTAAAATGATAGGTACTGGTGCAAGATGTCATATTGGAATTTATGAAACATATGGATCTGCATTGTAATCTAATCATTAACTTCTTAATATTTTTCAAAAATTAAAAATAAAAATAAAAATAAAAATAAAAATTACATAGACTTAATAAAGTCAACATTACATAGTGGTGTTTTGAGAAGTTGGTAAAAAGTTAATTTTTTGACTTTTTGAGTCTATTTTGTCGTTTTATGAGTAAAAAATGTGAGAAGTGATATGATCCAAAATGGATAAAAAGTTAAAAGTTAATTTTGTTTTTTGCTTGTCAAAAGACCCCATAGTGTAAAACCTGAGATAACGAGACTCAGGGAAAGATAAATATCTTTCAAACTTGCCAAAGGATCAAGTTTTCTTTTGCTAATCACGGAGCTAAAAAAATATTTGTTACGGTATCCATGTTAGCATTGTTCTTTTGATTGCTTTGTTTCATTTGGTGTGGAATTGTAGAACCCTATTTGAACAATTCTTAATGTAGCAAGCATTGCATGCTTGTAGGTTGCTTAATTTAGTTTGTTTTATTTTCATTTTTTTGAATCTTTCCTTCCCATTACTGTTAGGAAATTTCATTTTGTAGTTTCTGACACTTTCTGTAATATTATGTAGATTAATTACTGTAATGGTTGTCTTTAACTTTTCAAATGGCCTAAATAGACAAGGAAATAGATTAAGTAGTAGGGAGTATCAAGAAGGGGTGAATTCATTTATTGAATTTGTGATGAGAAATGTAGGCTTGGAGGATAAGCTTTGATGTCCATGTATTGATTGCTTGAACGACAAAAAACATATAATCCACATTGTTAGGATTCATTTGATTCGAAGAGGGATATCTCTTTCTTACAAGACCTGGGTGCACCATGGGGAACTTGTTCCCGTGGTTGAACCTCTCATACTGAATGAAGGTCACCATGACATATATAGTGAAATTGTAGAGGAAGATCAGGATGATGGGGGATGATTTGCCTACTATGTTGGAAGAGGTTTGTAGGGGTTTTGCAATGGATGATGAAGGGGATAAATTACCTGCTACTTTTGAGAGTGTGGATGGGTGAAACTTTGATAAGTTATTTGAAGATGCTCAACGTAAACTATACCCGGAATGCATAAGGTTCACTGTGTTGTCATTTATTATTAAGATGCTTCACATTAAGGTGTACAACAAGTGAAGCAATAACTCATTTGATATGGTTATGAAAGTTTTCAAAGACACTCTACCTGAGTGTGATGAGACTGTTCCATGGACCATATATGCTGCGAAAAGATTCTTATGTGACTTGGGTTTGGGCTACATTCCCATTCATGCTTGTAGGTATGATTGTGCACTATTTTGGAAGGAGCATGCAAATCTTGATAATTACCCCAAGTGTGAAGAGCCTAGATATAAGTTGGACAACGGAAAAGGTAAGAAGATCCCTCACAAGATATTGAGGTACTTTCCATTGACACCAAGATTGAAGAGATTGTATATGTCCAAGAAAATCGCTACAGATATGAGATGGCACAAGGAGAAACGTGTGGATGATGGAATCTTGAGGCATCCAGCTGATGTTGAGGCATGGAAAGACTTTGATCGGCAACATCCTATGTTCGCCATAGATCCACGAAATGTAAGGCTAGGGCTCGCCACCGATGGTTTCAATCCATTCGGAAATATGAGCACATCATACAGTATGTGGCCCATTATCCTAATGCCTTACAACCTCCCACCATAGAAATGTATGAAAGAGCCTTTCTCCATGATGTCATTGCTTATTCCTGGACGATCGACTCCTGAAAGAGATATCGATGTTTACTTACAGCCATTGGTTGAGGAGTTGAAGGGGTTATGGGGGGATGGGGTGCGAACTTATGATGCGAAAAACGAACAGTCATTTAGAATGCATACTGCACTGATGTGGACCATCAACAACTTCCCTGCATATGGTAACATGTCCGGGTGGACAACTAAAGGTTATTTGGCTTGTCCTACTTGTAATGAGGACACATCATCACAAAGGTTAACAAGTAAGATAGGGTACATGGGTGCTTGTCATTACTTGCCCGAGAACCACAGATGGTGAAGGAGCAAGTTGTTTAACGGACAAAGTGAGGTTAGGTGCAGACCGTTGAAGTTATCAGGGGAGCAAATATTAGAGCAAATTGAGATTGAGACATACAAGCCATTTGGAAAACATCCAAATAACAGGAAAAGACAAAGGGACGAAAATTTGAATTGCCTTACTGGAAGACGCTTAAGCTTCGACACAACCTTGATGTCATGCATATAGAGAAGAACATTTGTGACAATTTGATGGGCACATTATTAAATGTGGATGGGAAGAACAAGGACACAGAAAAAGCAAAGATTGATTTAGCAAATTTTAAAATTCGGAAGGAGTTACACCTACAAAGTCGTGGTGATGGGTCATTTGTGAAGCCTCCAGCTGTGTACACATTATCCACGAAAGAAAGACAAGGCTTTGGTGCTTTTTTGAAATCAATCAAGTATCCCGATGGTTATGCAGCAAACATCTCCAATTGGGTGAATACTGACAGTGGCAAAATCTCAGGCCTCAAAAGTCATGATTGTCATGTGCTTGTACACCGACTACTTCCGGTTGGGATGCGCGGGTATCTTAACAATGAAATTGGTACGACTTTGTTTGAGTTAGGAAATTTCTTCCAACAACTGTGTTCAAAGATGTTGAAGGTGACAGATTTACAGAAGCTAGAGGATCAAATCATAATCATACTTGTACTTTGCAAGCTTGAGAAGATTTTTTCTCCAGCTTTCTTTGATGTCATGGTTCACTTAGTTGTTCATTTGCCGCGCGAGGCAGCACTTGGAGGGCCAGTGCAATATCGATGAATGTACCCAATTGAACGGTAACTATTTATGCTCTTACCATATCACTGTCATCAACCTTTAATGGTAGTCTATACATTGTCAATGTAGTATGGACATAGTAAAAAAAATTTCTCTTGTAGGCTACTTGGAATGCTAAAAGGATTTATTGCCAATTAAGCTCATCCTGAAGGATCAATTGCGGAGGCGTACATTTCCAAAGAGTGTACAACTTTCTGCTCAATATATCTTGATAGATTTGAAACAGTGTTTAATCGAGAAGAAAGAAATGATGACGGTGGTGATCACGGCTTGGGGTTAGCCATCTTCTCTCAAAAAGTTCATCCATTTGGTCTAATCAGTAGGGCACCAGATGTGCCTCTCCACGAATGAGAGATGGCTCAGTGGTTTGTCTTATACAATAGCTTTGACGTGAAACAATATTTAGAGTATGTTTTCAGGCCTCAAAAAAGTTAAAATCGTCATTTATGTTTTGTCTGATTATTCGTAATCATATGTCTTACTTATCTACTCTTTTTATTAATTAGGGAACACAAGAACATTTTGCAAAATGGAAGTACATGTGACACCACAGAGAGGCAACGGGATGAATTTCCTAAGTGGTTCAAAGAACGTGTAAGACATACCTATCTATCCAACATTTGAGCACATTATGCTATAACCAACTTAAACAAAGTAACATAACACGTATTGCTTATGTAGATAAATCAGTTGCGGAATCAAGGGTCGCCGGAAGCAACGGATGAATTGTGGTCGTTGGCCAACGATCCTAGTGCAATAGTCAACACATATTTGGGATGCATTTCTAATGGTGTTTGTAAGAACCTGAATTTTTAGGCAACTAATTAGTTTATTAATAATAATATTAAGTCAATCAATAGTGATTATTAAACTATTAAATTACAATATTAAAAGCACCATAATTAATGCCAATGTTAAATTCTTTTAAATAAAATTATTTATCTTGATGTGATTAAAATTCTGTATCAAAATACCGTGGTGAAAGCTAAATGGATTAAATTGATGGTACTAAGCTAGTTAGAATTTAGTAGGAAGAAAACTATCCAGTTGAAAATGATAATATTAAATAAGTAAACAAATAAATAAATAAATGAATTATATATACATATGGACACCAATTTCATTTCAATTCAAAAAAAAAAAAAAAAAGGGTGAACAAGTTGCAAGGAAAGTGGCTGACAGCCACTTCCTTTTTACCTAGGCTGCTTGCATGCTTGTTTCTCCAAGCTCACACTCAATCCTCCCTAGGGAAGTAAGCATGCATAGATGGCCTTTTCAACCTTGTTTGAGGCAGCCACGGCATGCAATTCTGCTGGCTGTCATCTAAGCCTTAGATGAGAATTCCTAAGCTAGAAGAAGAAGTGTTTGGCTGCCTTCTTCCCAATAAAGCTGTTGTCAAGGCATGCTATGGCATGCAAGCATACTCTAAACCCTAGCCTATACTTCAAGCCAAGAGGAGGAAATAAAATAAGATAAAATAAATTCTCCAAAGCCCCTACATATAGAAGACAATCCAGCCACTTTTCTTTGCTTCTCCACAGCTGAGCAAAGAAAAGTAAAGGGAGAAAGAGTGGAAAAGAAGGAAAGGAGAGGAGAGGGTATTTGGTGGTCTCCAATTCAAAACAAATTTTTGAGAAGTGTTTGCAAAGGCTCTTAAGGTAAGAATACATCACCTCTATCCTCCCTTAGATACCTCTAATTGAATTTATATATACAAGACTAAGTATGGTTAAGTCATATATAGCAAAATGGTACCATGCATGCTTAAAATTTTGAATAGGATGAGGGTTTCATAATTTCATATCTCTTCTTGATATAAATATATGGCTTAGCTACTGTTGTTTTTAGGTATTTAATAGTCTCCATTGTTGAAATAATCTTGCAAAAGAGTAAAATGAGATGAGAATGGCTTCCTTTACTTGAAGCATAGATTCTTCTCACTGTTTTACCCTTTATCGGGTGAAAAGAGAGCTCTAATAAATTGAAACTAATTGATGTTAAAAATCTGTGTATACTGGAAGTATATGTAGGTGTTATACACTGTTTAAAATTTTTATAAAATAATTGGACATCATTTTCTTACCGAAACAAATATTTTCCCTAAGCGTCGCTTACAACACAGCAGAAGCAGTAGCTTCAAACAGGTCCCATTTTCTCTAAAAATGGTATTTTTCTGCAAGACCACTTGGAAAAGTTAGATTTTTAAGTTACCTTTCAAAAGCCACTGGTTTCATAAATTTTTAGTAAGTTTTGAGAGAGAAATGCCAAATTTTCCAAAATGTGACAGAATCTGTCCAGTTTTCTTATAAAAATTATTTGACCTCCTTCGACTGGTTTTCAGCCTTCACACTCTTCTGGAAATATGTTCTAAACTCAAAAATTTAGCAAACCGTTCTGACCATGCCTCTTTTCGACACCATTTGAGGACCCTTTTTATTTTTCGAACACAGAACACCTGTGCTGACATTTTCATGGCCTGAATGTATCTTTTTACTTCATTGCTGTTTGGAGGCAGCAGCAACGCTAACTTTACCAGGTCACTGTTTATTCCACAGGATAAATTTTCAAGTGGTTCAAATCAGAAAAGTTAGATTTTTAAGCTACCTTTTAAACGCCGCTGGTTTCATAATTTTTTACTAAGTATTGAGAGGGAAACACCAATTTTTCCAAAAGGTGACAGAATCTGTCCAGTTTTCTTATAAAAATCATTTGACCATCTTCGGTTGGTTTTCAGCCCACACACTCTTCTGGAAATATGTTCTAAACTCAAAAATTTAGCAAAATGTTCTGACCATGCCTATTTTTGACATCGTTTGAGGCCGCTTTTTATTTTTCAAACCCGGATCACCTGTGCTGGAGGTGAATGTAACTCACTGTCCCAGCAAACCAGTTTTCTTCCAAAAATTATTCCTCCATTTTAAAATCGTTTTTAGCCCTAGTACTCTTCTCGAAATATTTTCCTAACTTGATGAACTAGCACCAGTTAAAATATTATAATGGTTGAACATCGTTTGGTATGGGTTTCATATTTTTTTTGTTTGACTAAACAGTGCTGAAAGGAGAAGTATGTGAATTCTTAAGAAATTTTGTGATGACTCCTAAGAAACTCTATCACATTTGTTTTGGTTGCCATGTATGATTGTGTTGTGCTATATAAACATTATATCACTGTGATTCTCGAACTATAACTCACACATGCATAAAAATGTGAATTCAACGAAGTAAAGAAACACAAAATTGAACCGATGATACATTAAAAATTTAAAAGTGATGGGGCGAGCCCGGTTTAGAATCTTGCGCGATGAGTTGCGAACCCTAACATGGCACGGGAAGGTATTTCGGCTCTTATCGGTGTAGGCGATATAAGGTTGGTGGTGCGGGTGTCACAACATAGACTGTTCCCTTGGGGCAGACCGTGATGTCACGACTCGGGTACGTAACCCTGGTGCGTGGATATCATTGGTAGTTACAGTAAGTAACGTTTGAATATTTGACCAAGGGGGAGTCAGAATTGCCCGTGGCCATTGTTAAGCGGTTGAGTGGAAATAGTGCTCCGCGGGGAGTTACTTAAACTTATCTGATGAATTGTATCTATGTGACTTTAAAAAGAAAAGTGTGCATATTCCTTATGATGAATCACTATTTCCGTTGCCATTTTATTCATTATTTATTTATCTATTGTTATTATTTTAACTGTTAGCATTTTTATTATGCTTATTAAACGCAACTTATCATTCTGTTATTACATAACAATTATTTATGAGTATTATTATCGGGGTGGGTATTTTTGGGTTGTAGTATTACTGAGCTCGTCGCTCATTGGCATTCTCGTTGCCCTGGCGTTTTATGCCAGGTACTGAAGAAAACGAAGGAAACATCGAGGCCGTGCAAGGTGACATTCAGCCTTGGTTAGCTTGAAGAGTCCCCAAATTCTACGAACCATTTCATACATTTCCTAGCTTTCTTTAGCTTTCTTTCGCAGTTGTTGTAATTATTTTGTGTACCGAGACTAAGTTTTAAGTTTTATTGGAATTGTAATTTGAAAACTTTAAATTTTGGGTTGTTAATGTCTGGATAATAGTGATGATAAATTTGGTGGCAACATTGATGAGGATTCTTAATTACGAAAATTGATTTTAAGTTTTAAACCTTATTATGATGTCCTTAAATTTTGGGGCGTCACAGTGTTCCATTTCAGACCATCGACCGTGATAACCGTCGTAAAACTCAAAATAGTGGGTTGGTTGTAGAAGGGAAGCATGAGGGTTATTCAATGCATTTCTACGGTTACTTGAGGAAAGTGTGGGAAATGACATATTTGTTTAGACATCGAGTTGTTTTGTACTAATGTGAATGGTATAACACCGGTAGCAAGAAGACTTGTCTCACGGATACACATGTCACAAGTGTCGATGTAAAAAGTCGATGGTATGAACATGACCCATTTGTATTCCCAGCTCAAGTAGAACAAGCAATCTACGTTAATGATACCAAATTAGGTGGGTATTGGAAAGTTGTAGAATGATTCCACCATCGAGGAATATGGAATGTGCTAGAGATGGATGGTTTACTTGATGATGCTCTAAATAGTGTGTTCCAACAAAATGAAACCACCGAGGTTGTACCAATTGTGGACGGAAACGGTATGCAAGTTGAAGTCTGTGGCGATCAAGGGGTTTTGTGTAGAGATGATATTGAAGGTGAAATTATTCCAAATACAATGGTTTCACAATCTCATAGTCAAACACAAGTCGAGGGTGTTGCTGATGCTTTCATTTGTGATACCAACGAAGATGACTTCATTGAGGACGATGATGAGCAAGAAGAAGATGAATTTGACATTGTTTAACTATATAAATCATGACATAGAACCTTGATGTATTTAATACATACTATTTGAGGAGATACTACAACACTTTTTGTTATATATGTCATCAATATCACTTGCAAATTTACGTAGATGGATTAATATATATGTATGAAATTAAGATTTTCATGGATGTTCATTTCTTAGTTATTATATTTGTTAATTATTACTGTTGACGTATATGTATGTGTTCACATTAAAAATTTGTGCTTATCCATGTGCTCATTGTGTACTTTGCCTTTGATTATGTTAAAATGTAACAGAATGGCTCCTGCAAAGAAGATGCGCCGTTTACCACCACCGAAGAGGGCATTACTTGAACCCTACTCACCCTCGACCGATACATGTACACCTTATCCTGAAGGTCTTGCAGCAAATGGATTTGAGCCTATTGGACCATCTCTGTCTCAAATTAATGTGCTGTCAGGATCTGAGACTATTGCACCATCTCCGTCTCAAACTAATGCACCACATGGATCTGAGACTTGTGAAGCATCTCCGTCTGAAACACATGCACTATCTCCTCAAAGTCAAACAAGTGGCGCAGGTAATTAAATATGTTTCATCTACCTTCAATTTATCTATTGTTTATATTCTTACATTAGTAAATACACTAATAACATTATCAAATATGTAGGTGCATCTTCATCAAGGCGAGTGAGGGGACCAACAGTTGGAAAAGCAACAGCAAAAAGAGTTGCCAACAACAATGGAAACAAGCTCCACATTCCAATTACTGAGACATTCAATGCATTCGAAGGTGTGCTAGCGACCCCAGGAGCTAATGAGATTGGCATTCAGATTAGGAGGATGTGCCCCCATTCAAGGCGTTAAAAGTTGGATTGTTGCTGATCCTGCGATAAAAGGGGCTGTTGTACAAGCTGTCCGGGTATGATTTAATTTTTTTCATAGTATGTGTGGATTTTGGAAAAAGTGCACTTTTCATGTGCATGCATTCTATACATTTGTTTTCTTTGTTGGTTATGAAAGGTTGTCATACATAGTAAAACTCTGCATATCTCGTTTCACAATAGTTTTACCTATTAGATTGCCATTCTGACCCTCTGATTCATAATGGTAATCATGGTACCACCTCAGGAATCGTAGGGTAGAGAAACAACGGAATTATAGGGTGTTAAGGAATTATGAGCACTGTATTGAGTTTACACTAATGCCATTTGTCATACAATACTAAAAATGATTGTTCTTAGAGCCCTCTGGCATTTATGTCACCATATATTAGGATGTTGATTCAACCCTTGTGGATTTCACACGTCATTATATCTAATCTTATGTGCAATCTCAAACTGAGATGGGAGGAGGATCAAATATATAAATGAGATTATTTAAAAAAAATTACATCATTAGAAGGACCATAATTGAAAGCTTGCGCATTGACTGCTCCATTGATCTCTTGTGTGTGTGTGTGTGTGTGTGTGTGTGAGAGAGAGAGAGAGATTGGAATTGGCAAATACAAAGGAGATGGGATGAGGATATATAAGGTTCGTTGCAAGGAGAATTCAGCAACAGATGTGTGTTAGTTTTAATAATGAGATAAAAAAGGTAAAGAGATATGCATCAGTGCTTTGCTTTTTTGCATGAGTGAGACACCTCAAAAAAATGAAGGTTTTAGGAGTAATGGTGGCATTCAATTTGACAAGTGGCATTAGAATCATATTGTCATTTAAGGGAAAAAAATAAAAAAATAAAAAACCTATAGAACTTGAAAAGAGAAAAATCAAATCTTACATCTAATTTCAAGAAGCAAATCAAGACAATCTGATTATTCATTTAACTCCCTGAAGCATTTCCTTGTTTATTACGGCCTTCTTCGGCTCTAGGTCTAGATATTCACTATAAATCTTTCCTCGTTTTAACCGTGAGAACATCGTTTGCAAAAGTATCTTTTTAAATTTAGAATTGTTGAGTACACAATTATCGCTCTCTATGACTGCTTTAACAATAAATTTGCAAAGGTGATATCAAATGCCACAAAAGAAGTTAATAAAATTCTCTCCAAAACTAATTAATTTTAGATAAGATTGTAACACTCAATTGGACACAAGCTTCGAAAGAGTGTATGGTATCATGCACTTAAAAATTTTAGCGATACTGATTCATAGGTTCTACTACTTTTGAATCGTAATAAAGATCAAATTAGTTCATAATAAAAACACACAAAATCCTCATAACCAAAGTCAAAAAACTATGGTTCACATAACTAGATTGTCAAAAAAGTCTCATTAATTAACAAGAACTGCTGAGGATTTCCTTTTAACTGTAATTTAAAACAATGAGAAGAGAAGCAGAGCAAACCATCCAGAGGTTTAAGAAAACAAAAGAGGGTTAAAAAAACAAAAGATTGGTATATAGATGTTTTTTGTTATAATTGAAAAAACAGAAAAGGGTAAGCTGGAAAACTATTCTTGTGGCTGTGTTATGGTTTATTTGGAAACAGAGGTATGGCAGCATCTTTAATGGCACACAACCAGATCTGGTGGAGCTGTGTGAGGTCATCAAACTCAGGGCTGCTGCTCTGAATTAGCTCACTCTGTTTTGGTTCTTCATGAGGATCCCAGTTCTGATGTTATGGCCTACTGCTGTATAGAGTTAGAAATGTTGCCTACTACTGTTCTGTTGCTTGCTGCTGTGTGTCACAGGGGAGTTTTGAAATGCCTGCTGCTGTATTGTTTTGGGGGACTGCAGCAGAGGGGTTTCTTGCTGAATTGTGTTGGTTCGGTCTTGTTTTGCTGCTGTGGATATTTTAATAGTGCAAGGGGTGATTGTTGCCATTGCTTGATCCTTAGGAATGTGTTTTGTTGTGGATGTGGGTTTTTGCAATCCTTGGGAGGACTTGCTTAGAGATTGGTTTTTTTGTTTGCAAACCCTGGGAAGTTGCATAATGAATTTTTTAAAACATGGCAACTATTTGAGTAATTTTATTGCCCAGGAGTTGATGAATTTTGCACTTAAAGTTTATGAAGTGATGTTCTTTCTTTTTCATTAAATTTTGCACCTAAGGTTTATGACGTGATTTTCATTTATTAAATGTGTTCTTTCTTTTATAAAGTGATGTTCTTTTTCATTAAATTTTGCTCATCGCTGTAATTAAATATCACTGTAACTACATATTTTCAGCGTTCACATTACATAATTGCAAGTTTCTTATTTGGTTTGCATTGATTATAGGATAAATTTGAAATAGGGGATAATTATGAGGACAATGCACTATCCTAGCAAGTTGTGGAAAAGAAGTGTAACGTGTTACATAAAGATTGGAAGTGCAGAATGAAGAAGAAATGGGAGAAGCTTGTGGATGCGGGAACTAATCCCTATGCTCATCCATACAAAGGAATCATATTAGATGATTGGAAGTATTTGATTGACGAAGTATGGTTAGATCCAGCAAACAAGGTATGTTATGATTTAGTTATATAATAATAATGTATTATTAACAAGCTCTGTGAAATCATATAGAATGAAGGATCAAATTATCTACCTATAAATGCAAAGTATTTGACCACCTTCACAAGGCTTCTTAGTACTGTTATCATTGTTTAACTATATATGTCATAAACCCTTACAATGTGGATTTTTGTATCTAACCACCAGCAAAAAAAATGACTTAGTACTTTAACTATATATGTAATAAACCCGTACAATGTGGATTTTTGTAGTGTTGCTACGACGCCGGCAAAAATAATAGGAGCAAGCTACCCTACAATCACACTAGTGGGTCGCGATCTTTTCTGGCAGCGATGAGTATTGCGGTGAGATGTATTTCGTTGATTTTATTAACTTTATCCACACTTATTTAATATGTTACCATATTAATGAAGGAGTGTTCTTTTTGGTGTTTGGCATATCACAGGTGAAAGAAAATGGTGGATTGTTGCCAGATCTCTGTAATTTCTATGAGGACACTCATCAAAACAAGAAGACAAAACAGTGGATTGATCCTATATGCGGTGATTTACATGCAAGTATTCTAATCATTTGGACACTTATACATGCAACTTTTGTGTTTGTCTTATACTAACAATATTTATATTTTACAATTATAGGAGCAAATGACAAGGGTGCGAGATGAGTCTATCGAGGCTGGAACGCCGATGAGGCAAGAGGATATATCAAGAGTGGTTCTTGGTAAGAAGAAGGGATACTTGAGAGGATTTGGGGTTGGACCAAAGCCTTCTTCTTGTGATTCTGGGTTCTCTGATGCATCACAAGCACGTGACGAGCAATTGAAAAGACTTACATCCGAGTTGGAGATACTGCGTGCGGACCAGCAGAGCAACCGTGAGGAGCAACAAAAAAAAAAGAGGAGCAACAAATGAAAGAGGCAGAGAATACAAGACAACGTGAGGAGATGCAGCGGCAGCTTTTTGGACTTCAGAGCATGTTGGCGCAAGTTTTGGAAAATCGCAATTCACCAAATTCTCGACAATAGATAGTTATGGTAATTGGTAAGTGTGTTAAACCATATTTGATTATATTTATGTTCAAAGTAAAGGCAAATAAACGTTTGATGAGAATATCATAGAGAAATGGTTGTCTTTAAACTAATTTTAGTTCAAAATTTAAAAGATGGAATTTACAGTTTAGTTTATGTAATAGCCCGACCCTCGCAAGTGTTTCTAATATCTTCAGTCTTTTGTTTTGGTATTTGACATGGTGTGTGAATGGCTTAAAGTGAAATATTGAGATTCTATCTGTTGGTGAGGAAAGACATCTGTTACTCGTAAACCGTTCGGAATAGAAATTGAGAATCTTAGAAACATAATAACTTGAAATCGATGTTATATTTGAATTCAGCATAATTTTTAGGTAATATTAAGCTTATCTGTGAAATTTTAATTTCGGATGATTAAACGATTGAATTTTGTCTTTTTCTCACCTTATAGATATAAATATCTAAGTATTGTAGTAGATGTTTCACACAACATTTGACTGTTAGAAAAGGGAAGTTGAGAGGAAGAGTTAAGAAAATTCTCCAAGAGGGTGAAGATTAGAAGATTTGAACTCAAGGTATGTAAATATTTTGTGGTCTCTTGACTATAGAATTGTGTTCTTGATATGTAGTATTCCATAGGATATGTATGGGATTAATTGATTACTTGAAGAGTAGTATTGATGTTAGCTTGATTGAGAGGTCCATGTATTCTAGCATGTTTAATTACCAATTTGGATGATCCTCTCTAAGTTTATGAACTTGATTTGCACCTTGATATATCTATTGTGGACTTATGGACTCATGGAGAACTCATGAAACATAGATTATGTTGTGGAATTTAAATCATCATTGATCGTCATATGTTTCCACTCTTAAATTGCATGATTGTGAAGCCTATTTGAGCATTAAAAATCCATTTTGAGACTTTTTGTTACCCACCAAAGAATTCCATTTTTGAAGATTTTCGGACAGGGTTTTTGCAGATTCGCCGCACGTGCGGGGATCAGTGCCGCACGTGCGGCATTTTGGGCAATTTTGGGCGAGACACACTGTAAAAACCGCACGTGCGGGGCATTACTGCCGCACGTGCGGGAGGAGTTGCCGCACATGCGGGGCTCACAGCCGCACGTGCGGCCCAAGACCAAAATGTTGGGATGTTGTTTTTGACCTATTTGACCCTCTAAAATATGTAGAATGACCATTTAAAATTGTTACAATGTGCCTTTCTTTCTTCGAAGTTTTGAACTGAAACGCGAATGAAAATGTAAGAAAATTATGAACTAACTTATGGGTTCTATGTGTGTGTAGGACACACTCCAGGAGGAAGCCGTATACCGCCATCACACTGTGAGTAATAGTGCAAAGAATATGTATTCATTTACTATTGATGATTACTTAAGTTCTATTTCCGTCTCCTACCTTACTTGAGCTTGAATAACATGTGATATGAATGAGATGTAAATGTGGAAAGAATTTGTGAACATTTTGTAACCTTCTGGGCCGAGTAACATTCTGTGACATTTTGTGACATTTTGTAACATTTTGGGCCGAGGGCCATTCTATAACATTTTGTGGCATTCAGTAACATTCTGTGGCATTCTGTAACATTCTGGGCCGAAGGCCATTCTGTGACATTCAATGACATACTGTGAGATTCTGTAACATTCTGGACCGAAGGCTAACTGTAACATTCTGGGTCATGGACCATTCGGTAGCATTGGATTAATTTCATGAACTTCGCAATTACATACATATGGTTATATGTTATAGTCTCGATACGCATTGGATTATCTTGGTACTATTATTCACTGAGCTTCGCTCATTCCTCATATTGTCTGTTTCTGTAGGTCATCCACCCGAGAACCAGTCTTAACTCCCGAAGCTCATTCCTTTTTGACAACCCTTATGGTCAGGCACAGAAGAAGACCCGTTCTACCTTTGTAGACTTTTGTCAAGTTTTGGCTTGTATTCTACGTACCTGTTTTTGGGTCGTCTGTAATTAATATTTTTGTATATGCTCACTCCTAGGGCAGGGCCTGTATGTATGTGTAAAAGTAACCGGTGCACAGCTGTATGGTTTTGTATGTTATTTTTCTGGTAAATGTGCATGATCCTGGCAGGTCAGTAGTAGCTCAATGGACAGGGTTGGTTATTATTCTATGATGCTTCCGTTCTGGCCCCTACATTACATTACATTACATGTATATATCAGGTCTAGTGTCCCTTTCTGCATAGGTCATGCCCAAACTTCTAGGGGCAGTTTCGGGTTGTGACAAGTGGTATCAGGGCACGAGTTGCCATCTCACACACGGATCCATTGAGCTGTAGGGTGTCTAGAAAAGATTTGGGTACCATGCATGACATCCTAAAAGTATAAGACTCGTTGATGGCAACAGTAAGAGTACTCTGATAATGCTAACAACATTGAACTATATCTATTGTATATGATTGCCTATTGTGTAGATCATGGTGAGAACAAGGACAGAGGAACAGGAAGATGCTACTGCCGTACGGCTGGATAGGATGGAGAGAATGATTATGGAACTGGCGGAGACCATACGGCAACAACAGCAACAGCCACCACAGCAGCAACAACCACAAGAACAACCGCCACCCCCACCGGTAGTACCAGAGTTCCATGCTGAAGACCGAACTATCACTCTTACTAAGGAGTTTAAAAAGATGAAGCCACCATCTTTCAAAGGGGGAATAGAACCAATGAAAGCTGAGGCCTGGGTGTTGGGCATAGAAAAATTATTTGAAGTTTTCCCTTGCACCGAAGCTCAAAAAGTGCAATTGGCAGCTTTCACCCTTGAAGATGAAGCACGCAGATGGTGGATGCTTACGAGAACAATCCATCCAGGCCTAACATGGGACGGATTTCTGGAGCTGTTTTATGATAAGTATTTTCCCCAAAGTATGCGAGACAAGAAGGTGACCGAGTTTGAGACTCTTCGCCAAGGGAACAAAACCGTTGCAGAATACGAAGCTCAGTTTGCAGAACTAGCACGGTTTGCCCCTCACATGGTAGATACCGATTACAAGAAGGCACGCAAATTTGAAGGGGGATTATGGAGTGCAATATTGGACAGGGTTAATATGCTGAAGTTACCCACCTATGTTGATGTATTAGAGAGAGCTGTTATAGCAGAAGGAAATCTTGCAACCCAAAACCGAATTTCCGAATGGAAGGGGAAGAGGCAAAATACGCAGTGGTCAAAGGGAACAACTACCCCGCCAACTAAGAAGCAAAATTCAGGGACCTCCAGCATAACCACTCCTCCTCAAGATCTTGCTCCAATATGTTCAGAGTGCGGTTGGAGGCATCGTGGGGTCTGTCACCGATTGTCTGGCGCATGTTTTCGATGTGGCAAGGTGGGTCACCTGATAAGAGATTGCCCTCAAGGGAAGCAACAAGCTAATAACAAAGCTGTGACAAGTTCAGTAGGGTCTGCACCAAAGTCTAATTCCAATGCTAAATCCGTTACCAAACCTGTGAACAACAAAGATACTACGAGGCAAGGTAGGGTATTTGCACTAGTTCCGGGGGCCGTACAAAATGCTGCGACGGTGGTATCAGGTACATTTACGGTTTACGGTCATTCCGCTTATGTATTATTTGATTCTGGCTCTACCTGTTCCTTTGTGTCCAAATTATTTGCGAAATATTTAGACAAACCTGAAGAAGATTTAACTTACATGTTGTGTGTATCGTCACCTATGGGAAATACTATGATCTGTACTTCTGTATATCCTGCGTGTGAACTTCTGATTGGGAATGTCCGTGTATATGCTAATCTATTACCCTTTAACATGAACTCGTTTGACATTATTCTGGGGATGGATTGGTTGAGTGAAAATGGGGCAACTATAGACTGTCTAAACAAGCAAATCAGTTTCCATCCTCCGGGACAACTAGATTCTGTCTTTCAGGGACAGGAAGTAACATCGCCCCCATACTTGATTTCTGCTGCGAGGGCTTGCAAATTAATTCAGAAAGGGTGTCAAGGGTTCTTATGCAGTGTTTTGAACGGACAAGAGATGAATGGAAATACTGATCTGATTCCAGTTGTTTGCGAATTTTCGGATGTTTTTCCGGAAGAATTGCCGGGGCAGTTAATAGACCGTGAAATTGAGTTTACAATTGAAGTGGCACCAGGAACTCAACCTATTTCTAAGACTCCGTACAGGATGTCACCAGCTGAAATGAAAGAGTTAAAGCTTCAACTACAAGATTTGCTTGATAGAGGATTCATCCGTCCGAGTGTGTCTCCCTAGGGTGCACCAGTACTGTTTGTAAAGAAAAAGGACGGAACATTTCGACTATGTATCGATTACAGAGAACTCAACAAAGTAACAATCAAGAATAAATACCCTCTGCCACGGATTGATGATTTGTTTGACCAACTCCAAGGAGCACAAGTTTTCTCAAAAATTGATTTGCGGTCAGGATACCACCAATTGAAGGTCAAAGCTGATGATGTAGAGAAAACGGCTTTTCGGACCCGATACGGCCATTACGAATTTCTGGTTATGCCCTTTGGCGTTACTAACGCACCAGCAGCCTTTATGGATCTGATGAACCGAGTTTTTAAGCCGTATTTGGATGACTTTGTCGTGGTCTTTATTGATGACATCCTCATTTATTCGAAGAGTGCAGAGGCTCATGAGAACCATCTCCGATTGGTCCTTCAAACACTCCGAGAAAAGAAGCTGTATGCAAAGTTAAAGAAATGTGAATTCTGACTACATGAGGTAGCATTTTTGGGGCATGTCATAACAAAAGATGGTGTCTCTGTGGATCCACACAAAATTGAGGCAATTGTGAATTGGCCAATTCCTACTAATGTGACTGAGGTGCGTAGTTTTATGGGGTTAGCCGGTTATTACAGGCGGTTTGTTCAAGATTTTTCCAAAATTGCTGTGCCGCTTACACAATTAACTCGAAAAGGAGTTACATTTGAATGGTCTGAAGAACGGGAAGCTGCTTTTCAAGAGTTGAAAACGAAGTTAACCACAGCGCCGGTTCTAGCTTTACCATCCGGTACTGAGGGGTTTGTGATTTATAGTGATGCTTCGCATAAAGGGCTTGGTTGTGTGCTTATGCAACATGGGCGGGTTATCGCTTATGCGTCTCGACAGCTGAAACCCCACGAGAAGAATTATCCCACCCACGATCTTGAGCTAGCAGCCGTCGTTTTTGCTCTAAAGATATGGCGGCACTATCTGTATGGTACTACTTGTGAAGTTTATACCAATCACAAAAGCCTTAAGTACCTTTTTACCCAGAAGGAGTTAAATATGCGACAACGGCGTTTGTTAGAGTTAATTAAGGATTATGATTTGGAAATCCACTGTCATCCTGGTAAAGCCAACACAGTCGCTGATGCACTGAGTCGGAAAAGTACAGGGGATTTGGCGAATCTACTTACGGGGGAAAAGGAATTGGTGGCTGAATTGGGTAAGCTAAATGTGGAATTGATTACACCGGAACAGAAGGCCATAATAGCAACAATAATGGCTCAACCAACCTTACTCGAAGAGATTAAGGCGCATCAAATGGAAGATGAAACCCTGCAAAAAGTATATGATGAATGGGAGATAAAATCAAAATCGGGGTTCAGTGTAGTGGATTCGGTGCTCAAGTTTCAAAACAGAATTTGTGTCCCTAAAGTACTGGAACTTAGGCGAAAACTAATGAAAGAAGCACATGCCTCTAAGTTTTCAATACATCCAGGAAGTACCAAAATGTATAGGGATTTGAAACAACACTTTTGGTGGCCGGGTATGAAAAGGGAAATCGCAGAATTTGTTTCTAAATGCCTACAGTGTCAACAGGTGAAGGCAGAACACCAGAGGCCAGCAGGACTGTTGCAACCTCTCCCAATTCCGGAATGGAAGTGGGAACACTTAACAATGGATTTCGTTATAGGGTTACCACGAACTCCTCGGGGTATGAATTCTATTTGGGTCATTGTTGACCGACTGACTAAGTCCGCTCATTTCCTTCCGGTGAAAACTCAATATAATGCCGATAAACTTGCGGTGCTTTATGTGAATGAGATTGTAAGACTTCATGGTGTTCCGATTTCAATTGTGTCAAACAGGGATCCAAAGTTTGTTTCGAGATTCTGGCAAAGTTTGCAGGAAGCTATGGGTACGGAACTCAAATTCAGTACAGCTTTTCATCCTCAAACCGACGGTCAATCCGAGAGGACGATACAAACCCTAGAAGATATGCTCCGTATGTGTGTGTTGGATTTTCAAGAAAGTTGGGAAACCCACTTACCCTTGATAGAATTTGCATACAACAATACTTACCATTCGAGCATTGAGATGGCCCCTTATGAAGCATTATATGGCAGACCGTGTCGTTCCCCTGTGTGCTGGGCCGAAGTTGGAGACAGAGCATTACTAGGACCTGAACTCGTGCAATTAACAACTGAGAAAGTCAAGCTTATTCGAGAAAGATTGAAAACGGCTCAAAGCAGACAGAAGAGTTATGCAGATAACCGGCGAAGGGATTTGACATTTGACGTAGGTAGTCATGTGTTTGTGAAAGTCACCCCAATGAAGGGGCATCCGAGATTTGGGAAAAGAGGTAAGTTAACACCCCGATATGTTGGCCCCTTCCAGATTTTAGAAAAAGTAGGTCCGGTAGCCTATCGAGTCGCCCTTCCACCAAATATGAGCCAAGTCCATAATGTGTTCCATGTTTCTATGCTCCGAGGATACCTTCCGGACCCGTCACATGTGATAGACTTTCGACGAATTGTGTTAGATGACAAGTTAACGTATGTCGAGGAACCAATTAGGATTTTGGACCGACAAGTGAAGCAATTGCGAAATCGAGATATTCCGATGGTAAAGGTCGAGTGGCAAGAGCACTACGGAACTGAAGCAACTTGGGAAAAAGAAGAGGACATGCTCCGTCAATATCCACATTTGTTTCAGTCCTGAGGTAAAGCAAGTTTGGGGGACCAAACTTATTAAGGGGGGGAGAGTGTAATAGCCCGACCCTCGCAAGTGTTTCTAATATCTTCAGTCTTTTGTTTTGGTATTTGACATGGTGTGTGAATGGCTTAAAGTGAAATATTGAGATTCTATCTGTTGGTGAGGAAAGACATCTGTTACTCGTAAACCGTTCGGAATAGAAATTGAGAATCTTAGAAACATAATAACTTGAAATCGATGTTATATTTGAATTCAGCATAATTTTTAGGTAATATTAAGCTTATCTGTGAAATTTTAATTTCGGATGATTAAACGATTGAATTTTGTCTTTTTCTCACCTTATAGATATAAATATCTAAGTATTGTAGTAGATGTTTCACACAACATTTGACTGTTAGAAAAGGGAAGTTGAGAGGAAGAGTTAAGAAAATTCTCCAAGAGGGTGAAGATTAGAAGATTTGAACTCAAGGTATGTAAATATTTTGTGGTCTCTTGACTATAGAATTGTGTTCTTGATATGTAGTATTCCATAGGATATGTATGGGATTAATTGATTACTTGAAGAGTAGTATTGATGTTAGCTTGATTGAGAGGTCCATGTATTCTAGCATGTTTAATTACCAATTTGGATGATCCTCTCTAAGTTTATGAACTTGATTTGCACCTTGATATATCTATTGTGGACTTATGGACTCATGGAGAACTCATGAAACATAGATTATGTTGTGGAATTTAAATCATCATTGATCGTCATATGTTTCCACTCTTAAATTGCATGATTGTGAAGCCTATTTGAGCATTAAAAATCCATTTTGAGACTTTTTGTTACCCACCAAAGAATTCCATTTTTGAAGATTTTCGGACAGGGTTTTTGCAGATTCGCCGCACGTACGGGGATCAGTGCCGCACATGCGGCATTTTGGGCAATTTTGGGCGAGACACACTGTAAAAACCGCACGTGCAGGGCATCACTGCCGCACGTGCGGGGCTCACAGCCGCACGTGCGGCCCAAGACCAAAATGTTGGGATGTTGTTTTTGACCTATTTGACCCTCTAAAATATGTAGAATGACCATTTAAAATTGTTACAATGTGCCTTTCTTTCTTCGAAGTTTTGAACTGAAACGCGAATGAAAATGTAAGAAAATTATGAACTAACTTATGGGTTCTATGTGTGTGTAGGACACACTCCAGGAGGAAGCCGTATACCGCCATCACACTGTGAGTAATAGTGCAAAGAATATGTATTCATTTACTATTGATGATTACTTAAGTTCTATTTCCGTCTGCTTTCCGTCTATTCCTACCTTACTTGAGCTTGAATAACATGTGATATGAATGAGATGTAAATGTGGAAAGAATTTGTGAACATTTTGTAACCTTCTAGGCCGAGTAATATTCTGTGACATTTTGTAACATTCTGGGCCGAGGGCCATTCTATAACATTTTGTGGCATTCAGTAACATTCTGTGGCATTCTGTAACATTCTGGGCCGAAGGCCATTCTGTGACATTCAGTGACATACTGTGAGATTCTGTAACATTCTGGACCGAAGGCTAACTGTAACATTCTGGGTCATGGACCATTCGGTAGCATTGGATTAATTTCATGAACTTCGCAATTACATACATATGGTTATGTGTTATAGTCTCGATACGCATTGGATTATCTTGGTACTATTATTCACTGAGCTTCGCTCATTCCTCATATTGTCTGTTTCTGTAGGTCATCCACCCGGGAACCAGTCTTAACTCCCGAAGCTCATTCCTTTTTGACAACCCTTATGGTCAGGCACAGAAGAAGACCCGTTCTACCTTTGTAGACTTTTGTCAAGTTTTGGCTTGTATTCTACGTACCTGTTTTTGGGTCGTCTGTAATTAATATTTTTGTATATGCTCACTCCTAGGGCAAGGCCTGTATGTATGTGTAAAAGTAACCGGTGCACAGCTGTATGGTTTTGTATGTTATTTTTCTAGTAAATGTGCATGATCCTGGCAGGTCAGTAGTAGCTCAATGGACAGGGTTGGTTATTATTCTATGATGCTTCCGTTCTGGCCCCTACATTACATTACATTACATGTATATATCAGGTCTAGTGTCCCTTTCTGCATAGGTCATGCCCAAACTTCTAGGGGCAGTTTCGGGTTGTGACTGTTTATGTTGACTAGAAAAGAAACTTCAAACATTGTAATGTTCCACTGATCCAAGGATGAATAATTAAACCAGAATTTTTAACTGTTTCATGGAAACCAAAATGTGATAAAAAAAGGCAAAAATGAGCTGGTTGGGGCAAAAAATTGGAAATAGCCTAGAAACAACCCGAGATCGTAGCGGTCACCTCAGCCTAGATCAAACAAACTTGTGAAAGCAAGCAACGCTTTGATAGGACGCATGATTAGTTATGTAGGTTATCAAAAGTGTGACAAAGTAGGCAAAACCAAGGCGTTTGGGGTCCAAAACTGCTCTGAATTAGCTCCTTTGTATTTCTTCTTTTTCCTTCTTTTCTCTTCCTTTGGTGGTCTGCATGGTGAAGTATTGCATCAGTCATGATGGTGGACTGATCTGGATCAATTCTGGTGGTCTGCATCAGATGTTGGTTAGGTGTACTATATGTTTGATTGGCAATACTTGTTAGGTGAAGTTCAATGCTTGTTTTTGGGGTCTGCTGTGCTTGCTACTATGTCTGTAAGTTGGCTGCTAATGGAAACTCATTGCCTTGGAGCTGTGTATGCTATGTCTTCATCAGCAGTAGATTGGTGCGTTGTGCTCTGTTGCTGTGTAACACTGTGGCAGCAGTGTGGGTCTGCCCCTCTCTATTTCTTCTTTCTTTTCCTTTGGTGGTCTGCATGATCTGTCTGGCTTCAAAAAGATCATCCTGATCTGTCTGGATGGTCTGCATGATCTGTCTGGCTTCAGTGTGTGCTCCAAATCTGTCTGGCTTTTTTCTAATCTGTCAATCATCCTGATCTGTTTGGATACTTGTTTTTGGAGTATACTGGTGGTCTGCATAATCTGCCTGGCATCAGTGTGTGCTCCTATCTTCTTTTTTCTTTTCTTTTTTCCTTTGGTGGTCTGTATGTTACTGTGTAACACTGTGGCAGCAGTGTAACACTCATTTCATCACAACATGATAGATCAGGAGCCTTCAGAAGCCTTGGCAATACTGGTTTCATCATAAGGCTTCTGAAAAGTTGTTTTATCATATAGCAGCACACATACTTGGGGTACTGATTGTGGTTGGTTCTGGATTGAAATTTAATTCACATAAAAGGTTCATTGAGGAAGATAGGAGTTATTGACAATATGGATCAATTTCAGTTGCCATGTTGGTTTCTGCTGTGTGACACTCTATTGAATCTGGAATGGTGGCTGATCCAATTTATTCTATAGACATAAGAATGCTATTGTTTTATTTACAATTTGATAATGATAGTCATTTAATTTGCTAATGTGACCTTTGCTTTTCATGGACATTTTTCATTATTTGTCCAATTTTACCTGACATTATTTCTCTTTTTCTTTGGTACAGATGGATGAACTTGTGCACAAAGCTAAATTGTACAGGACAAATTGGCACTTTTTGCATTTTTGGAAGGATTATATATTTTTGTATAGATGTATATGGAAAATATTGGGGTAGACTAGTAGTTATATTTTTGGATACACTACTAGTTATATTTTTGGATGGGTGTGTATAGAAAATATTTGGTAGACTACTAGTTATATTTTTGGGTTGATGTACATGGATAAAAATTTAAAACATAATAACAAGTACTTGTTATGTTTTAAATTTTTATGCTAGATGAAATATGTAGTTTGGAATTATTTGTGGATGAAAACTTATAATAGTTACTGACTTTAATTAAACAGGTTCAGAAATGGTTGATATATGTATTTTGTTGAATGTTCATGATTCAATTTATTTGTTGGTTTGAATGATTTTTGCAAATTACAGATTATATTGAATAAATTGGATGATTTATTATAAATTACAGGTTTATTTTGTTAAATGTTGGCGACCAAAATTTGGTTTTGTTTTTCTAGTTTTGGCGACCAATTGATTAGTCGGAAAAGATAAGTTATACTTTTGCCGACTAAATAAAGTAGTCGGTGTATCACCAAACACATTTGACGACTAAATAATTAGTTGTTAAAATTATTAATTTTGGCAACCAAAGGATTTGGTCGCGAATAGGTCTATTGCTGACTAAAGTTTTAGTTGCGCAAACATTTCTTTTGGCGACAAACATGTTTGGTTGTGGAATGTGACAATTGGCGACTAATTATTTTGGTCGTGAAATGTGACAATTGACGACCAAACTAAGAGGTCGTAGAATGTCACAATTGGCGATCAAAATTTTTGGTCGTGAAATGTCACAATTAGCAACCAAACTTTTTGGTTGTTCAATGTGATAATTGGTGACCAAATTTGTTGGTCGTGGAATGTGACAATTGGCGACTAAGATATATGGTCAGCAACATATCACTTTTCGCAACCAAAATGTTTTAGCGACAAAATGGATTAGTCGCAGTAATGATATATTTAGTGACCAAAAATTTAGTTGGCAAATCCAACTTTTCCCGACCAACCAAAATTTTGGTCACGAATTACTTTTGCCGACCCTCAATTGGCGACTAAAGTAGCGATCAAAAAAATTGATCGCGGATAACTTTTGCCAACTAAAAATGAGCTTTTAGCGACCAATTTTTTGGTCGGCAAAAGTGTTAATTCTTGTAGTGACACAAAAATACATGCCCTGCTTACTAACAGACCAATGGACTTTACGAACAGATTAAAAATTTGAACAATACCCCTCATCTTTGTCTTAGCAACATCAACATACATATCTTGCTCTTGACGACAAACAATGGAATAGCCTTATCTGTTTTGATGATCGGGTATTTTGGTTAATTTATGTGCACTTCAACTAATTTCGAGACCCACACAAAGCACCCCTACACATGGATCGGAAAAATCTCAGACAGAACCTGCAGACGTGGCCTCAAAAAGCAGATTACTCCTAATAAAAGTTGAAAAGGTCACATTTATCTATCAATACATGTTTAGAATAAATTCACTTACCCCCAAACTTTTAGCCTACTGATGAATTATTGAATTGATATATTAATCAAAACTCATAAAACAACAATCCAAAAATGCTAGTGCTGAAGATTAACAGGTAAAAATGCAAATCCAGTCTAAATCATCAATTTAGTCTGTTTTTTTATTAGTTTCCATATTGATTCTAGTTTCGAAAGTGCTAGAACTAGTCTGGTTCCTCAAGATTTAAAGTTTTGGTTATGATTATGGACTGAATTGTCATCTATATTTTTTAAATTAAATTTTAATATTAAAAACAAGAGGATGGAAAGCAATTAATTTTTATGGTTCAACTCTGATCCAATCACATAAATAGACTTAAAGGGTAGTCAGCATTGAAGCATGTCGAAGTGGGAGAGAGAGACTTAGAAGCTTTTGGTAAGTTTCAGGGTAGGATCAATTTTGCGGATTGTTATGTGCATTAATTAATAAAAGTGGGAGACACAGAGAATTAGAAGCTTTTGGTAAGTTTCAGGGTTGGATCAATTTTTGCGGATTATTATGTGCATTAATTAATAAAAAAATAAAGATTAAGAGTTTTAATTTTAAAATTTTAAAAAATAAAAAATAAAAATTCTAATTTTAAAACTCTAAAGATGTAATAAGAAATAAGATCTATATATAATGTGATGTGCGTGTCTATATATATATATATATTTGGATAACGCAAACACGGAAGTGACCATATCTTGAGCAACTGTTTTTCGTTTCTTGGAAATAGTAGAAGAGAATATTATGAAAGGATCAAGAGAATATTCAGTAATCCTACAAATTCAAAGAAAATTCAAAAGAAAAAAAAAAATCCAAAAAATACTTTAGAAAGTTGAATCCGATAGCCTAGATTCATTAATGATTTGGCCCCATAACTAAATTTTATATACAAATAATTGATACTTTTCATGATAAGTTTCTCCGACCAGTTCTGATTTTGGAAAATATTACCATTAATTAACTTTTTATGCTGCAAGTTTAGTTTCTTGGTAATTGATCAAGCTGACAATTATATGAAACATAAAATATTATAATATTATAATTTCAATACACTTTTTATATATTCCCAAAACATTTATGTATATTTTTACATGTCGTTTACACATTTTTATACAATTTTTTTTGCATATTTTTCAACACTGACAACAATTCGAAGAGTTGTTTTTAGCATTTTCTCAAATGACCTAAATTAGTATTTTTTTAATTAAAAATAAAGAGACTATAAGTAATTATATATTTTGTTTTTATTTATTGTAAAATACATATGCCTTTTCCAGCTTTGCTTTTGTCCTCTAGCTTTTGTTCCTTCAAAATTCAAAGCTTATCTTCACCATTTTACATTTTTTTATTAAAATGGCATCCCATTTCTTTATTGTTCTCTTTCCTCTTAATTCAGCTATGTTCCTGTCCTTATCTTAATTGGGTTTTCAATTTCTCAGGCATTCACATCCAATTTTTCATAGTAATTTTATTTTGATATTATATTATTTTAATTCATATATAAGAAAATTATGTGAAAATTAGTTTTTAGTTAAAGTAAATTAAAAATTATTTTATGACAACAACCCAACCCATTAAAAGTGCTATCCACGCTAGCCCAGTATGGCTCCTCAATGACCAAAGAGCAACACAAAGGTGCTGTTTGGTGTAGCTGTTAAAACAGATTATAGCTTATAGCTTAACAGATTATAGATTATGACTTTAATCAGAAGCTGTTAACCTGTTTGGTATAGCTGTTGGATTATAGATTTAAGTTGCTGAGTAGTGTTTGTTAAATAAGCTGTGAAGTAGCTTTTTCAATTAATTTTTATTTTTTATTATTCACTATTTATCTATATTTTTTATAAAAAATAATAATAATATTTTATAGTCCATTTGGGACTTTTTCTATTTTTAAAAAAATAAAAAATAAAAAAATCTAAGAGTATAACCGTGAATTAATATGTCCACAGCAGAAGCTGATAATCAGAAGCAAGGGGTGAGCAGCTTCTCAGAATCAGCTTTTTTGACTTAAAATAAGCTGTTAGAATCAGAAGCTGTTTGAAATAAGTTTAACCAAACAGTCCAAAATAACTTTTTAAAAGCCAGAAGCCATAAGCTGGCTCAAATAAGCCCTACCAAACAAGCCTAAAATATTCAGAAAAGCGGATCTATAATTACATGGGCTTATATCACATAAATTTTAAACTTATACCATATAACTCATTAGCGGATAAATTTTAGAATATTTTTACACTGTCCGTAGCATTTTTTATGACCAAACCGTCCTTTGCCCCCAGGTGCCATATTTTTCACGATGGACATGAACTATACTAAAAGTATATTTCATCCTGTGTAAGAACTTAATTTAAGCCAAACACAACCAAACATGAAATATTGTTTTTTTATGGAAAATTTAGGCTCTGTTGGGTTGAGTTTCTAATTTTTTGAGCACATCTATTTCTAAGTTTTTTTTTTAAAAAAAATATAAATTAATTTGATAAAAAAATAAATATCAAAAATATATTTTTAAATTTTTAAAAAATATTTATGTATTCCAAAAAAAGAAAACTATATAAAAATTATAAGTGCCATGTGATACCCAATTGTGATAGTCACTGTTCATTTTTATATGCATCATTTTTGGTGCAATTATTTTGAACCACCCAATTGATTATTTCCGATGTACCTAAAATAAAAATTAAAAAAACGACCTAATTGGTGGTGTTTTAGACTTTAAAATCACTATTACAAGATTATTACACTAAAAATAAAAATTATTATGAAGAATTATAGTTTCATAAACATGGAGTAATGAAGGAGCAAATATAACCGTATGTCAATTTTCTATTACTAGTTGTAAAGTATTGTGTAAGTTTTTCTTTATTTAAGTACTGTTCATTTGAAATAATAGCATATAAAATGAACTTTTATTATAGCAATTTTGCACTATCATTATTAATATTATTAGTTATCATTATTAGTTTTGAGATGAACGCATTGTAAAATGTTTGGTGGTTCAAATTTGTGTGACCCGAATGGCTTGAAACACTCAAAACGACATCGTTTTGAGTATTTCAAGCAATTCAAGCCATGAATTTTCAGACCACTTATCATTATTATAAACCACATCATCTGTTATAAAATTCTCTTTATAATGAAAATTCTCTATCATTATGTCCGTGCAATTGAAAATTTTTAACTACAATTTGACAACTTGATGTACCCGAAATCCAATACTCCCTCTGTCTCAAAATATTAGTCTTTTATTCTATTTTTTATTGTCTCAAAATATTAGTCCCTCTTCAAAAATCAAGTATAAAAATAATATAAATTTTCTATTTTGCCCTTCTTTTAAATTAATAAACAATATAAAAAGTACAATTATGACATTGATATTCCCAAAAAATGTACTATCAAAAGGATAATTTTAGAAAAGTAACTTTTTTCAAAAGCAATAATTGTACTATCAAAAAAAGTTGGATTCTCCAAAAATGACCATTATTTTAGGACGGAGGGAGGAGTATATGTAATCCAAACAGATTGAACACTATTGAATTTGATCTAATTTGCTATTTTAAATGTTTTTAATCTAAATCTCATTAAAGCAATTTTTCTTTAAATGAATTGGGTCACCATATATTTTCAGGTTTCGGAAACATATCGAGTGGATGTGGGATTAATCGGGTCAGATTTGACACATTATCTAATCGGATTATATTTTAATTTTTGGAATTCAGTTTTTAAAAAATTTTACTTTTTCAATTTTTGTTTTTGTTTTTGTTTTCATTGAATTTTTTAATATTTTAAATAATTTTTTAATTTTTAAATACACCTAACATAAAAATATTTAAAAAATATAATATTTATGAAAAAAATCTTTAAAAAATTTACTAAATACTAAAAATACAATATATATATATATATAAATTCAGTATATTTTTTTGTATTTTCGTGTATTTATTAATTTTTTAAAATATTTTTTTACAAATATTTTACTATTTAGATACATCTAAGTAAGGTGCATCTAAAAAAATTATTTAAAATTTTAAAAATATTCACTAAAAATAAAAAAAAATAATTTTTAAAAAATTAAATTCAAAAACTTGAAACCAAAAAATTCATTTTTTCCACCAATGAGGGGTACAGCCAGACCCAACCTGGCGTTTCATCGCGGAACGTAGCGGTCCCACACTTCGCGTTTTGTTGAAGAATAGGGAAACATACAGACCCACACGTTTTTTTAATTTCACGCTTGTTTAGCACAATATAATTTTTCTTTATAAATAAATGTCATGCTAGTACAAAGATGTGCCTGTTTGGTGCAGCTTAAAAGCTACTTATTTTAGCTTTCAGCTTAATTTAAGTTATTTTGATGTATTTGGTTTAGCTTATAGCTTATAACTTATGGCTTTTTGGAAGTCAGAAATCAGCTTATTCTTTGAGTGAGGCAAGAGATGCTTAATTTATAAGTCAGAAATCAACTTATACTCATAGTTATAAGCTATAAGCTGTTTAGGCATAAGCTATAAGTACTTTTCCACAGCTCTAACAAACAGGCCAGATGTGTCATGAAAATTGTAATGTTATCTGTCTGGTAGGGTTTTGAAATTTAATTATATCGTTTAGTTTGAGTGTGTTGTTTGGTTATAGTTTTAGAAAATTAATTTCACACTTATTTTTTAAAATACTTTTTAATATCATATGTCATATTATTCAATTCAAATGCTTTTCAAAACTCATAACCAAACAAATTTTTCATACTCAAATCATAATTTCAAAACTCACAAACTCAAAATACAATTCTATTATCAAATCAAAATTCTAAAACTCTACCAAACACAACCTAAAAACCTCTTTAAATTATTTTCTTCATAAATCTAGTAGTAAAAAATAAGTATATATATTTTTATAAGTGATATTACATGTACTAATTAGTGTATTAATTAGTATACTAACACTAATTATGACATTATTTTTGACTTCATAAATTATAATGGTAATGTTACATGCACCAATTAATGTATCAACATTAGTTATGACGTTATTATTGACTCCACTCATTAATCACACTACAAATACAAAAAACCTCTTAAATTATGACACATCATCAATTGATACACTAGTTAGTACACTAATTGGTACATATAGCATATACCAAAAATATCTTAAATTATGCTACATCATTAATTGGTATACTAATTAATGTACTAATTGGTGTATATAACATTATTTTATTTTTATTAATCATAACTAAATATAATATTAAACTTGTCACTTTTTCTATTTAATTTATGTATCCTATCATATATGTAATAATTCATCTCATCTAGTCTCATTGCGTAACTTATTTACGTGACTTCGTTTGGAAAGTGGGTTGACTTTTTAGTTTTTTTGACTATTTTACCCTAGGGTTAAAAAGTCTGTTTTTGGAAGGGCTTTAGGCTTTTTTGATTTTTTTGTAAAAGAAATAATGTAATGATTATGGGTTAAATATAATGTTTTGTCTTATTGGGTTAAAAAGTCTATTTTGTTTTTTATGACTAAAATAGCCAAAAAATTCTCAAATCTTGCTTCCCAAACGAAGCATAATATTTTACTATAAAGGTTAAATTTTGATTATTTTTTAAAATAATTTTTCCGTAATTTTATATAAATATCTTAATTCTTTAAAAATTAATTCGGGATGTCTTCAAGCTCTATTTGCTTCAACTATGTTTTTTTTTTTTTTTTGTTGGCTGGTAATATGAAGATAAAAATAAAGAGATAAAAATTTTAGATTAAGTTGGCTTAAAATGATAGGTATTGGTACAAGATGTCATATTGGAATTTATGAAACATATGGATCTGCATTGTAATCTAATCATTAACTTATTAATATTTTTCAAAAATTAAAAATTAAAATTAAAATTAAAATTACATAGACTTAATAAAGTCAACATTACATAGTAGTGTTTTGAGAAATTGGTAAAAAGTTAACTTTTTGACTTTTTGAATCTATTTTGTCTTTTTATAAATAAAAAATGTGAAAGGTGATGTGATCCAAAATGGATAAAAAGTTAAAAGTTAATTTTTTTTTTGCTTCTCAAAAGACCCATAGTGTAAAACCTGAGATAATGAGACTCGGGGAATGATAAATATTTTTCAAACTTGCCAAAGGATCAAGTTTTATAGATAATTATCTACATTAATTAATTAATTAATTATTCTTTCAAAGCACTCTAGCTAAATGAGTAATATCATTCATTTTATATGAAATATATATATATATCAATAGTACCTTTTATTAATTAAGATTAGGTTTTCCAAAAAAAAATTTATATCAGTGGTTTTTTTAGAAAATTTATATCACCGTTACATCATTATGACTGGGTTTTCAATATTAATTTTTTATTTGCAAATTATTTTTCTAATTTTATAAACTTGATTTATCTCTATTACATGGAGAATTATTACATTTACCAAAAAGACCTATTTATCTAATTAGAGATCAAGAGTTTAGGAACTGTTTGATTGGTCGGGCTAAAGAGGATTGACAAATTAAAAATAATCAATAAATTTGTTTGGCAAATAGTTTTTGTGAATTTATTTTTTTAAGTACCGTATTTTTTAGAAAACATCAAAAAATTGGTTCTGAATTTAAAAAAGATGCTTTTGCACATAAATAAAAAGCAATTAGTGTTCCGGACTATTCATTTTTTTTCCCCATCAAATAAAAAAAATTGAAAATAAAATGAAAATAAAGAGAATGAAAAGGATTCCAAACTTAATAATGTTTTTTTCTTCAATATATATGATTTTAAACTTTCGATATTGTTATTTGTTAAGATATTGGTTAATATTATTCGATATCATCTAATATATGACCGTATCACTGATATTGATAACCATCTCTAATTAAACCATGTTTACTAAAGTCAGAAACTCGAATCAAATAGATGAAATTGATAGTTTAATAATTAAAAAGAAGGGGAAAAAGCCATTGTTTATTTCATAAAAATAAAATAAAATAAAATAAAATAATTACGACCTCCGAGAAATTAAATATAAGTATTTCGAGGCTGCCCATGGTATTAGTAATACAGGCCCGAACCATATTGGTCCGTAATTGAAGACCGACATTTCTATATGGATCAATCATTCCACTATACGACTTGGGCTTTGATTGAGCCCAACTTAGGCTTGGCCTAGATAGCAATCTAGTTCGGATCATCCTGATGGGCTTGTGTGGAACTCCAAGTCTAGTTCTGCTGTATTCTTATAAATTGTTTTTATATAATGAAATAACATTTTTTTTTTAGTCTTCTGTACTATTATATAATTAAAAACATTATAAAACTTTTGAGATTAAAATCCCAATCTAAAAATTTTCTAGTGATAAGAGAGAAAAGAATTGACAGAAAAGAAAATTGTAAAAGATTTTAAAATAAAAAATTAAGTCATTCATGAATAATGACTCAATAGAAGTAGTTAGTTATTGTTTTAACATTGTTTTTAGTTAATTTTTTTCTAACGATTTATTTGAATATGATAGTTTAGTTTGGTGTGAATATGATCACACATATGTTTTGGTGCATATCTACATTTGATTATCCTGCAATATTACACGATTATTTTTCAGTTATTTCATAAAATTTATCACGTGAAATTTGTAAAGTTATTTATTAAAAAAGTAATAACAAAAAATATTAAGTATAACTGTTTGAAACAATAAATATTAAGTTTTAACCCTACCTAAATTTGCTTCGGGCCAAATAAATTTTCAATTCCAATGGATGTATAAATGGAAGAATCATTATAAAGTCATCCATCTAGACATGATGAACGATGCAGTGTTTTTTTGTGAATATTGTTTTTTTTATGATTTTTTATAAAAATAATTTAACAATCTTATCACTAACCACTAGCATATCACCCGTGTTATACACGGATTGTGTTTACAATTATCTATATATGGGATTTGTGTTTTTAAATATATATATATTTTTTAAATGTCTTTTTTTTTTATATTATATTAAAGTTTAATATTTTGATAATAATCATATATGTTGAACTTTTCAAGAAATTAAATGTCTTTTTTTTTATTATATTATATTAAAGTTTAATATTTTGATAATAATCATATGTGTTGGACTTTTCAAGAAATTTTTTTTATGCTTGTTCTTAATGTATTAAAGTGTTATTATGAGGGATAATAATCATATGTGTTGGGATTTTTCAAAGAATTCATGTGTTTGATTTCAAAGAATTTTTTTTATGCTTATTTTTAATGTATTAAAGTATTATTATGATGGTAAGACTTGAGAGTTGGAAGAAATTAATAAATGTTAAAAAAAAATTTTTTTTTAAATCAAAAAATTAAGAAATTTAGATTGGGAGATTGGAGCTCCCACAAAGTTTGGAGTTAAAAATTCCCTTTTGCTTAATATATAGTATAGATATAGATAGTATATGAGAGAAACTGAAAAGGGTACTGCAGTAACTATATACGGATTGTATCTATAATTATTTGTATGAGAGAATTTTCAATACTGATTAGAGAATTTTGACCAAATTAATAAATGCAGGCATATGAAAAGACATGTGGATTGAAAAAAATTAATAAATGCTGATCAGGGGATTTTGACCAAATTAATAAATGCTAAGTTTTTTTTTTTTTAATAAGAAATTTAAAAAATTTCAGATTGGGATATTGAAGCTCTCACAGGCCTTGGGGTTAAAAACCCCGTTTTGCTTAATATATAGTATAGATTCTAATATTTATTGTATTTTATTTTATTTATTTTGCAATTAAAAATATGTAGCAATTGAAAATGTATAACAATTTATTCAATTAAATTAAATAGAAAATATGTCATGACATATATTCTTGTAGAGAGAAATTTTAGTATATGAGAATTTGTTATAGAATTAAAATTCAAAACATTTAATTTTCAAAATAAAAATTAGTATTTTCAATACCCACAGTATGAGATTCCTCTCCCCCCCTTGGTTTCCTCCACCGACCCCCATGCCCACACCCTCCCTCCCCTTGGTTTCTCCTTCCCCACAGCACCACCAAAATCCCTCCTCTATAAATGAAAAATCTTCTTACATATCCCAATTACAAGGCTGTATTCATCTTTTAGTCACAATCGTCTCTCTGTTTCGCTGAACAATGACGTTCTACTGGGCAAATGTCTTCAAGGTTGCCAAGTTGATGATGGTCCTGATCATGTTCTTGGTTTTTATAACCACAAAACCTCTTGAAGCGGCTGCAAGGCCTTTCGATGGTAGAAAGCTGACGGCGGCTGATGGTGTTGGTGGTGGTGGTGGTGGCATCTCTAAGTCGGCATTGGTTCACAAGGAACCAGAAGCATCGCCAGGCTCTTCTCCATGCACTTTCATCCCTCAGAAAGGCGACCACCATGGAGAAAGGCCTTTCGATGGTAGAAAGCTGACGGCGGCTCATGGTGTTGGTGGTGGCATCTCTAAGTCGGCTTTGGTTCACAAAGAACCAGAAGCACCGCCAGGCCCTTCTCCATGCACTTTCATCCCTCAGAAAGGCGACCACCATTGTCACTGATCAACTTCTTCTGATTGGTTGAATTGAACTTTTGTAATTGAATGGTTTATTGCTAAAATTTTCTTTCTTCAACTGTTGAGTTAGATCTGTCGGTCTGAAAGAAGTTACGGGTTCATCTTTACTTCTGAATTTTTTTTTCCGAAATAGTGAGTTCTCAAGATTGAATTGAAACTTTCGTAATTGAATGGTTTATTGCTAAAATTTTCTTTCTTCAACGGTTGAGCATAGATCCGTGGGTCTGAAAGAAGTTACGTGTCCATCTTTACTTCTGAATTTTTTTTTTTTTTTTTTTTTCGTGAGTTCTCAAGATTGAATAAAATTATTCTTTATCTTGTTAAAATAAATTCATTAATTTACTTGTTTTGAATGTCGTGATGAATCGGTTCCAAAATTGAAATGGGTGATAAATAGATGAATGGATAGCTTAGTTATATAGGAAATTTTAATGCACACCCCTTTGAAACAGCCTCTTATAAATCTCACAAATGCTCTCCCTCCACAATTTGAAACCACAGCCAAAAGGCTTCAAATCCGTCCAAGTAAAAATCAAATTAAATTAGACGAGATGGAATCAATGTCGATAACAGATTTTCTAATCAAATTAAGTACATATTTGATTTGATTTATGGATTAGATTAAATTCAAAGAATTTTTCAATTTTCGAAGACCGACCCCTGTGTTGAATTTCATTCTGGTTCTGTTCATTTTCCACTTTCATTTTGTTGTGTCTTTTTGGTTGGTTGGGGATTTGATTGGTAATGTTTCTGAATGAATTCATTTTTTTCATTGGATGGTGTGATATTATCAAAAAGGAAGAATCTGTTTTTTTGAGTTTGTGTTAATGGTGAAGGGTGGGGCAAGTTGTTTTGGCACAGTAGGGCAGGTAGAGGTCGAGTCCGGATCGTTTGCCGTGATTCTCTACCGCGCTTCCTGCGATCGTCCAAAACGACGTCGTTTTGAACCTTTTTTTTTATTATTTTTTTTTTCCCTCCTCCTTTCCCCTCTCTAGCTTTCTCTCTCATTTGCTGAAAACCCTTATCCTCAAAGCAGAGAAGAGACCAACAGAGAGAGGCAGAGGCGAAGACGAAACGAAGGAGGTTGAGGGCGGCTAGGCGACGTCACAGCGAGAACCTAACTCATACACCACGGCGACAGCAATGAAGCGAGGCCGGAGAGAATAAAAAAAAAATCCTTTGAATGTAAGAAAAAGACCAATGAGACCCATGAATCTGGATCAACATCAACGAACGAATGAACGAGGAACAGCGACAACCGGCGAAGGACGAACGACGACTTGAAGATGTTCTGCTTCTTTATATTTTATGTATGTATATATTTCTAATTTCTTTGATTATATAATTTTGGGTGATTTGTGTGATGAGTTTATGAAATTTTGAGTGTATGAAATTTTGGTTGTTTGAAATTTTCGGTGTTCTGCTGTTGTAATACATAGGCCATCTTCAAAGCAAGGAGAGAGAGAGTGATAGGGAGTGAAAGGGTGTTCTGCTGTTGTATAGTGCTTTCTTGTGTTTGAAAGAAGTTGATTATCTTCCAATCTTCTTGTTCATCTTTAGAGCTTAGAAAACCCAAGAAATCTTTGTTTTGAACAGAGAACCCAAGAAATCAAAACACATGAGAAATCAAACCCAAGATGAAATCAAACACAAAGGTTTGCCGACTCATCGACTGACGTCGCCTCTGATTCTTTCAGTTCGTCTCTTACCTGTTTTGAGGATTACGGTTCTCAACAAATGAGAGAGAAAGCAAAAGAGGGAAAGAGGGAAAAAAAAAAAAAAAAAAAGGTCCAAAACGACCGTTTTGGACCGCCAGGACGCGCCGTGGGTAATCACGGCAGCCGATCCGGACTTGGTAGGGGTCATGGAATCTGAAAGGAGAGAGAGGTTAAGAGTGAGTATCCAGCTGTAAACGACCGATGAGGGTTTGTAAACGACCAATGGAAGGAGACCATAGTTTTTTGGGTTTGTGAAAAGGGCCCTGCTAGAGAGCTCTAATTAGAGCTGCTCAAAAGCAGCTCTAATGAGTTGTCACCATTTAAAAAAAAAAAGAAAAAAAATAGAGGGAGGTAAAAGACAAAACAGGAGGGGGAAAAGGACAAATTAATGCTCATTTAGAGCTTTAATTTTAGAGGTCTCAGTCATTTTTGTTGTGAAAAAGAACATGGGGGTAAAAATGACTCTTCCCAAAAATATATATATATATATATTTTGTAGAGTGCTGCTGGAGAGCTCTAATTAGAGCTGCTACAGTGCAGCTCTAATAAGCTGGCAACCTATAAAAAAAAAAAACAGTAAAGTAAAAGACAAAAAATAGAGAAGAAAAAGACAAATTAGTGCTCTATTAGAGCTCTCTTTTTAGAGGTCTAAATCATTTTTCTTTTTTGAATAATGTTGGACTCCAAATGTTTTACCAATATTTTTATCAGACATTTAGTAAAAATGTTATAAAATATTTGGAGTCTCCAATATTTTTCTATATTTTTTTACTCATTTGTGAAAATTTTAAATTGTTTCATTCTATAAGAAATTTGCAATTGTAATAGACTTGCTTGTAAATAATTAGTCATTTATTTTCTTCAGCGTCATAATTCCTTTAATAAAACAGATACTGTATTGATTTTTTTGATATCTTTTATAAAAAAATGTGAAAAAATATAAATAAAGAAAACGTGACAACTTATAAAAGTAAATAAGTTGTTTATTGTAACTCCTCAAACTCAACCTCAATGTATTTCAAAAAGTGTTTGTTTATGTAGGTGTGATTTTTTTTATTTTAATTTATATAGGTAATTAACAAAATAAAAAAAAAATAAAAAAAAAAATCGTCTTGTCTTTCTAGTCAAATGTTGTAATTTATGATCTTATCCTAAGCTAATGATGATGATTCGACTATCACAATGGTTCTAGATTTTGTAGAGAACGCTTTACACTATTTACCAACATCACTAGACACTTGGGGTACTTGTCAGGTTATATTTTAACAATTTAACAAAAAAATAATAAATTTTATAATTTTAAAAAATTAATTTTTTACCAATTTTTCAAAACACTCCACAATAAAATAAATAAAGGCAAATACAAAGTTAGTAAAAAATTGACTTCTTGATTTTTTTTTGTGATTTTTTGATAATTTTGTATTAAAAAAGCCGACTTTTTTTATGATTTTTTTGTGTAAAAAAATTAAAAAACCAAAAAGATAGTTTTTTACTTAAATTCCTGAAACATTATTACTAGTTATTTGAATGGTTTCATTGCAAGATTTCTTTCTTCAACTGTTGAGCTTAGATCTTATAGGTGGGTCTGAGAAGGGTCAGATCTTATTTGTGCTCCTTTCCTTTTTTGAAGTAGTGAGTTGTTAAGGTTGAATAAAATCACTCTCCATCTTTCTAAAATAAATTCATGGGTTTAATTGTTTTTGAATATTGTGATGAATCGATTGTGAAATTGAAATGGGTGGCGAATGGATGAATCGATAACTTAGTGATATACATGAAATAGTTTAAGTTCAACACGTCATCCAAGCAATTTAAAAGGATGCCACAATGCTCTAAAATGGCTTCTCCAATCCCTGGTGCAAGATCCAAATCTCAAAAATCAATTGTCTTTGTTCCTTTGAAACAGCCCCATATGAATCTCACAAATGTCCTCCACAACTTAAAACCACAGCCAAAAAGCTTTGAATCAGCGGCGCCAATAACAATGTTGATGACAGAGGAGTCCGACTAGAAATCAAATCAAATTAGACTAGATGAAATCAATGTTGATTACAGATTTTCTAATCAAACTAAGAATTATATATTTGTTGGCTTTTTGGCTTTTCGAAGGATAGTTTTGTAAATGCGAGCGTGCCAGCAAGGATCAATCAGTCCTTACAGAAATTATAATTGCCAACCAATTTATCAGACGATTGTGTTTTAGTTCTTTCAGCCTCAATGAAGAGGACTTTTACTGGTGGCTTGACTTAGGAGAAATTAAGAAAAATAACAAGTAATATGAAGAACAATCGCAGTATTTCATTAAAAATGAACACTTACAATAGTCCAAACTCAGCCTCGAAGAGGTTTACAGCAACAGTCTACTTGAATCTACTTGAAACTACTCCTAGGAATCGAAGTGCAGTGCAGGTATTTAAAGGACAAGTATTTAAAGGACGAGTATTTAAAGTGCAGGTATTTAAAGTGCAGGAAATGTAAAAACTGGGAAAGAAAATATAAAGTAAATGACTGGTTTGTATGATCTGAGTCTGGGTCCTTTTTCTGGGGACTTCCTTGCTATTTATACTTGCCAAGGATGACCTTCGAACTGCACTTCAAACCGTCGAACTGCTCCTCCATGATTGCTGATCATGCTGCCTTAGAAGTAGTTCCACTAAGCCATCACTTGCAGTTAAACTTCCCTCTTATATTTGAATTTGAATATGAGTAACCGTTGAGGCCACGTCATCTTTCGTTTCTTTATTGATCTGGTGCTACTCGGATCACGTGAGAACCAATTGTCATCGCCACGTGTACGATCAGGATTGAAGACGTGAATCATCTTCCCATAATACCCTTATTCTGCCACGTGTCGAATTGTTACTGGCTTTTACAAAATATATAGCCAACATTACCCCCCGCACTAATATACCCAATACTTGGTGATATTAGTGGATTAAAAACTTTTCCCGCGTTTTTGGAATGTGCACAGAATCCACTTTCAGGAAACATAACCGTCACCCATTTGGCGATCATTAGCATTAACTCTCAATTTCAATATCTTTAGCATCCGAACGGATTATGGCTCAATCAACTTCCCACTCTATTGATCAAGCCTACGAAGAGCCATTGAGTAATGCTGTTTCCCCTCGAAAGAATCTTCACGCATTCATTAACCATCTTTATCCGCCCTTCCATATTCAGGTCGTGGAGGCTTTTGCGAATTATCAATCTTGGGACTATTCGATTCACAACTCCGTAAATACAAGAAGTTCTTCCTCTAGCATCCCTTTGTACTTTGACCAAACTACCTTCAAATCTTTGCTTCGACAAGATACAAATATGGATTTAGGAAGTTCTTCTTCACACACCTCTGCATGGGACGAAGCTATAACTTCTTCATCGTCTGGGGCTTCTGGTTGGACAAACTGGTCGACCCCTGAGACCTATGATGTAAGGGAGCGCATCAACCATCATTTTGTTGAGTTTACTGACCCCTTGGAGTTTCCTTCCTTCGCTCGAAGTTCAGTGGTCTACCCTTATGTGCCCATTGACCTTCGACGTAGTTTAGAAGAAAATCTGCTTGTGGCCTGGTATACCTCATCCATGCCTAGAAAGATAATGCATCCTACCCAGCGCCCAGAAGAAGCACAAGGATACAGTCCTTCATTCTTAGCCAAGAAGGCGAAGATTTGTTCTTCTGATTGGCTTGATTACATTAATGTCTTTGTTCCTTCCACTCCCATGCCATCTCTTACAATAGAGGCATCCACACCTTCTTCTTCATCTTCTGAATTTGAAGCCTCTACTCCTTCTTCTCCTCCCGCTCTTTCCTGGATAGAGAAACTAAGGCTTGCTCTTCCAATGGACACAGTCTTTTCACCTTACAACCCTCCATTATCCCCTTCTCCAACTGAGCGGAAACAAGCTCAACTTCTGCTAGCGGCTTTCTCTCACTTGCCTTTCAATGTTCTTGAGGATGATACCCCTCTCAAGAACTTTCAATGGGCTTGTGATATTTTGACCAGGGGCCATATCCTTAACCCCATCGCCCAAGCAGAACTTCACCTATTTCTGGACCAACTTCCAGTGCTTCTCCACTGGCATCGAAATTCCCTGGTTGCTACGCAATCTTTAGATCAACTCTCATCCCTACAAATTCATGCCCAATACGAAGCAGAGAACTTTATCGAAGAGTTTGATGACTTTAAAAACAAAGACTCCGCGTATTGGGATGATTTGGTTTTAGATGAGTCTGAACAAAAATTGAGGGAGGAAGCTTTCGAAATAAAAGCTGAGGAGCTCTATTATGAAGTAAGAGCACACCAGCTTATGCAGCCAACATTGGAGGAGATAGAAGAAATAATAAGGAAAGAACAAAAATTCATTGATCATTGTTGGATGAAATTCCATGACCTTGTTATTTATTCTATTCCTTATTTTTATGAGCTCGAATTCGTACCCAGATAGGGTTACCTGATGTAATTGTTTTGGCTTTAAACAAAGTTCTTTCATATTCGATATTGTTTGATTTTGTTCCTTCTTGTCTTTAAAAGCCAACCCATAGCTTCGAATTAAACAATCTCATCCTTCGAATCTGGATTTAATTGTCTAATGAAACGCTAAAAGAGCCAACATGTCAGTTTATGGGGTATAGTTGACAATTCTGGCTGTTATTACCTGGAATCAATGCTCTGAACTTATTAACATTACCCTTCAGAACTAACTATAACCAATATATGGTCATGGTTAATGTAACCAATCAATTTCAAATTAACTAGTTTGCCTCGAAGAGTAATCCACATTGTTCTGGTTCAAAAGCAATTCCTCTTTTTATATGTAATAAAACCAAATATTGGTTTCAATGCGTCGAACAGTGCTCCTCATCCCTCAAAGGATCCGAAGACTTGCTTTGAAGGTCATTACTTTGATAAACGGGCCCTAAAACCCCTTGAAGTAGACCAATACTCGAACAGTCCAGTATATTCGAACATGAGTACGCTTCGAAGCTGGCTTCCGTACTTCGAAGCCATAGTTGTTTGAATTTTGGCGCCAAAATTTGGCTTCGAAGCCAAACAACTTGCTTCGAAGCTGGCATCAGCGTCCGGAATGTGCTCTTCCCTCCAAAAATTATCAATATTGGAAAGAACTCCTCGTATTCGTACTTTTAGTACATAACGATTTACGCAATATATTTTTCAGACACGGAACCTTTTAAAAGCCCCTTTGCTTTGTACTCTGAAATCACTTGCTCTTTTGACACACAAACCCTACCGATCTCCTATTAAACCCCTCTTCTTTATTACTCGCTATCAATGGATCCTTCCTCACTAAAAGTGTTTACTGGCGATCGTATCAGTCCTACCTTGGCTTTGAAGCGATGTATCGATGAAGAAATCACTAAACTATCATCTGGTGAGTCAAGCCACATAGATGGACGTCTTTTCGTGCCTCGTCATAGCGACAAACAGGAATACGTTCTTGGCCCTATTTTTTGGGAAGCTCCTGCTCAACTCGCAGCCCTATATCCTCGCTTGGAGGACCATTTCCTTCTTTACGAAGTAGGGCTTGATTGGGGAAACTGGAGGGTGAATCGTCCTCACCGTTGCTGGCCGACAATGAGGACTGAATGGGAAGAATGGTATGACAGAGTTGTACCTGCAAGAGAAGATGACCTGCAAGAGCTTTGTATCCTCGATGCCCTTCGTCTTTCCAGGTTCATCATTCCTGAGGACCCTTTCTTGATACCTGCTGCCTTATGTTTCTGGAATATGGCTTTTAATTTCTTTCAATTTCGGTGCGGCATGATGGCCCCCACCGTTCTTGATATTTGCCATCTCTTAGGGCTTTCTCCCCATGGTTCTCCATTTACTCCCAACTATCCAGACCTTCCTGTTAAGTTTTCCCTTCCATCCTTAAGCTCCTCTTATAGTGATTTTGTAAAGTCTGAAAATAAAAGGGAAGGTCCTGTGAGGGACAGAGAGCTATTTTCCTTCATTTTATATTGGTTATGCAAATTCCTCTTTTGCACCTCATCTCAGAGGATTATGCCTGAGTTTGTCCCTCTCGCGAAGGCACTTGTTTTGAAAAAACATATAGCTCTTGCTCCTTATCTTTTAGGTCATGTCTACAGAGTCTGTTCCCAATTTTGTGAAAAACCTCTTGATGCCAACCAAGGAGGTCCCTTCTGGGTGCTTCAACTTTGGCTCTTCGCCTATTTCACTGACCTACACCCCAAATGTCTAAAATTCCTTGTTCAGGACCCTAGTACTTATGGGGAAAAGTATGCTAGGATTGCCCTTTACCCTGCTTCCTTCGCTTACTACTTTACCTTCTTTTATCAACTCCCCATTTCTCTATCTGCCTCTTTCTTTTGTCCTTTTGAAGCCAATAAAGGACCAACCTGGCTGCAAGCTTTCCTGGCTGATAAAGAATGCTCCACTTCTCCTCACAAAGACATGTGGGCCTCTATACTACTACCAAGGGAATTGTTCATTGGTAGTTTAAACCCTCGAGCTTACAAATGCATATCTGAGGTGTACTGCCCTTCTCAATTTGCCAGACAATTTGGACTCACTCAAGGGATACCAGTTCCTCTTTGCAGTCTCTCGAATGTCCATCTTACTGTCAGAGATTCGAAAATATCCAAATCGAGACTAGAGACGGCCATTCTCAAATTACTGAAAGAGTTGAATGAGTTCCAATCTGTCCCCTTTCTTCCGTATGGTTCAGTCTTGAAAAGATTCCAGAACTGGTGGACAGTCAATATGGAAGTGCGCTTATCTGAACATCCCCATGACTTGCTGGTAGGATTGGGAGTGCCTTCGAAGGCTAAGTCAGCGACATCTCATGAGGCTGCCACAACTAAACCTACAGCTTCATCCCCTCCGGCTAGAGTTACTAGAGCTACTTCGAAGAAGGGTAAATATTTTCAGACTTCTCCTTTTCCTTTCTTTTGAATCTTTTGTTCTTTCCCTTTACACTTTTGTTCTTTTGTGCAGGGCCTCCACACGAAGAATCTCCCAAGAGAGCTGAAACTTTAGCTGTTCTCAAAAAGAGACAACAAGAACAAAAACACAAAAGGAATCTAGTCCTTCCTCCTGAGGAATCCGAATCCTTGGGAGAAGAAGAGGTTGAGCAAGAGCCCTTGCAGAGAACAAAGAGACAAAAGATAGTTGCCTCCCTTCCTGATACAACTAAGCATCCTTCTTTCGAAACACCCACTACAGTAACGGAGAAAGCACTTACCTCTGAAAAATCTGAAACTCAAATTGAAGAGAGGGAGATTGATAAAGAACCAGTAGTATCACTGCCAAGGAGGCAGAGAAAGAAGATGACTGTTTCTGCTGCTGACTTGGTGGAAGATCCGATTCATAAAGCCGCTGCCAAGGCAGTAGAACAGGAACATTCCAAAGCAATAATCGTTTTTGAGAGGGCTGAGAAGAAACGGCAGCAACAGTTTATGAGAGATGAAGCTGCTGCTGCTGATGTGTTACAAAGAGAAACTGTTCGAAGGCAACAAATTGTCGAACGTTATTCTCTTCGAAGTTCTCCCATCAGTATCAATATTTCTGAAACAAGTAATTTCTTTCATACTTCTGTTGTTTTTCCTTCGTCAGCTTTAAATATTTGAAATTTGACATTGCTTTACATTTCTCCCTTCTGCAGTAACAACCGCTGCACTTATCTTTCCCATGGGGCCTCTTCCAGTTTCGGTTGAAGTTGACCAGATGCAAAATGTGAAGACTGTTCAAATACAACTTCCACTTCCAAGACCTACATTTGATGTACCTTCTTTGAGTCCCAGCATTCCTCTATCTCTCTTCCTTGGTCTAGAACCATATCTTCCTTTTTTGGCTTTTAACCCGCCTCAGTATGCTTCTTCGACCCTTGCTCTTTCTCCTTTTCTTACAGAAAAACCAACTGCTACTCCGTCTCTAACGGCAGTTGATTCTCCCACAGAGGGTGCTGGTAGTCCTCCAATTCATAGCTTATCACCTATGTCCTCTTCCAGCCCCTCTTCACTTGATTCGTTGGTGGCTAAGACCATAGAAACTGCCAAAGATGCTCCATTCATTTCTCCCATCCCCATGCAGCCCTCTGTGTCTTCCACCACAACACTCTCTATGCCTCCCATGTCTAGGGATGAGGTAGACATCTTCGAAGGAAGATTGGCTAGTCTCTTCGACATATCCTCCTCCTCTCCAACCCTTACTGCTGATGCTGAGCCATTAGTCTTGGCTGATTCCTTGCTGGAAATCTTTGAGAGTCCTTCTTCTTCTAGCAGCAAGCCTCCTGCACCTTTAATAGATCTAGACACATGTTTGGAACTGCTAACTTCCTTTTCGAAGATTCCCTTTGAGGCTCTACAAAGGCCTATCATTAGAAATGGGTTTCTTCAGTGTTGCAACATTGCTGAGCAGTCCGGCATGAATGTCTCAAGTCATCTATCCCAGGCTACAGCTACTATTGATTTCTATCTTAACATCTGTCATGTTGCTAAGACTGCGGATGAGAAGCTGGTTAGAGATCAGAGTTTTGTTTCTCAAGTGCATACTAAAATAGCAGATCTCAAGGAACAACACTCTTCTGTCTCCCAGTTTCGAATCCAACTGCTGGAGAAAAAAGCTCAACTTGAAGAGGAGTTGGCTGCAGTAAACCAAGCCTTGGTTCGAACTGATACCAAATTGCAAATTACCAACCAAGAGCTGGCTGACCGAAAAGAAGACATGGCTGCAGCTATTCAACTGTTTCCAGTACTTAGCCATAGGAAGTCCACTGTACAAAAACAATTAAGACACTGTAATGATTTTTGGGCCAATCTGTGGCACAATGTATTTAATTCTTTATAAAAGAACACATTTTGTCTATCATTTGAGTAGTCTTATGTTTTCGTAGTTAATGCTTTATGTTATTCCTTGTGTTTCCCAAATGGTTGGAAAATAAGGTTTTAAATATCTGCCATTAATCTTTTTGGGATGTACATAACCATTCAAATTTCTTAAATGATATGCCCCAAAAGGCAGAACTTTATGAATTTGGTATGGTCCTTCCCAATTAGGTGACCATTTGCCAAACTTATGGCTTTTAATCCCTATTGGGACTATTGTTTTCCATACCAAATCACCTTCATCAAAGCCAATGTGTTTGACCTTTTTATTATAATTCTTGGCTGCTTTCTTCTTCTGGAAAAGAATGCTATTTAATGCCAAAATTCTGGCTTCATCTATGCCTTCTAATTCCAAGCACATGCTTTGATGGTATTGCTCAGGATTTAACTGATCTTGGCATCTTACCCTTAAAGATTTAACATTGATTTCCACAGGTAAAACTGCATCATGCCCATATACCAAGGCATATGGAGTAACCCCTGTGCTTGACCTAGGAGAGGTTCTGTAAGCCCATAACACATCCAACAATAGGTTATGCCAATCCCTAGGATTATCCTCCACAACCTTTTGTATTTCCTTTTTTAAGGACTTATTGGATGATTCAGCCTGACCATTAGCTTGTGCATAATAGGGTGTAGAATTAACAAGGCTAATTCCAAACTCTGCCACAAAAGACTTCACCATTTTCCCATCGAACACAGTCCCATTATCAACTGTTATGGTTTGTGGAATGCCAAATCTATGGATCAAATCTTTAATGAACCCAATAACCTCTGTTTGGTCTACAGCCTTGTATGGCTTAGCTTCGACCCACTTAGTGAAATAATCGGTAGCCACTAAAATGAAACAATGATGTTTCGAAGAGGGTGGGTGTATTTTTCCCATCATATCCATGGCCCATCCTCTGAATGGCCAGGGCTTCACTACTGCATGTAGGTCAGTTATGGGTACATGCCTTATTGTGCCATGCTTTTGGCATGCCTGGCAGCCCTTTGCATATTCTATGCAGTCTTTAAGGATAGTTGGCCAGTAGTAAGAATGCCTTCGAAGCAACCATCTCATCTTTACGCCGGGTTGATGAGCACCACAAATGCCTTCATGAACCTCAGCCATAGCTGTTAATGCTTCTCTTGGGCCTAAACATTCTAGCAATAGGCCATCTCCCCCCCTTTTGTAAAGAGCATTACCATACATTATGTATTGCATAGACTGCAATTTAACTTTTCTGCTGGCCTTCGAAGATGGACCAGCCAAATACTGCATTATTGGATGCCTCCAATCTTGTTCTTGCAAGTCATTATGATTAACTTCTAAGACTACATTCCTTTTATTCAAAGGTGGTATCAATTTTTGATATGTTGTTTGGCTTATGTCCCTTTGGGTATTATCCCTTCTCTTGAAGTTCGAAGCTTTCTGAGCCACATCATTAGCTCTATTATTCAAGAATCTTGGAACATGAGTTACATTTGCTACTTGAAATTGAGAAAGCAGATGTAATGCAACAACATAATATGGTAAAATACTTATGCTTTGACACTTGAAAATCCCATTTACTTGGTTAACCACCAACTGAGAGTCTCCAAATATATCAACTGCATGTACTTGTAATCCAATAAGGATCTCTAGTCCCACTATTAAGGCTTCGTACTCAGCCTGGTTATTGGAACAAGTAACTTCATCCACTCTGAAACCATGTGTGGTTTCTACCCCTTGTGGAGATTTAATCACAATACCAATTCCAACTAAACCATTGGCTTTCGATCCATCGAACCACATCTGCCATGGCTCAACACTGGTCATGCCAAGTTCCATTACTTCTTGGTTCTCTGTTTGAGATGGATGGTCTGCTAGAAAATTGGCTAAGACTTGCCCTTTTACTGCCTTTTGAGGGACATATTCTAAATGAAATTCTGATAAGGCTAGTATCCACTTGCCAATTCTTCCCCTCAACATAGGTCTTGACAACATATACTTAACCAAATCTGTGGTTGCAATCACCAAGACAGTTGTAGGTAAAAGATAATATCTTAATTTCATTGCAGCAAAATACAAAGCAAGGCACAGCTTTTCGACAGCTGAGTATTTACATTCACAAGAATTTAAAAACCTACTAAGGTAATAAACAGCTTGTTCCCTGCCTTCTTCATTGTCCTGGGCCAAGAAAGCTCCCAATGAATCTTTTGCTGCAGCTATATACAACTTCAAGGGCTTGTTTCCCTTTGGTGGCATCAGTACTGGAGGATTGGTCAAGTAGGCTTTAATACCTTCGAAAGCAGTTTGATGCTCTGTTGTCCAGACAAATTCTTCTTCATCCTTCAGCCTTAACAAGGAAGAAAATGCTTTAGTTTTCCCAGCAGTGTTAGAAATAAACCTTCTAAGAAAGTTAACCTGCCCAAGGAACCTTTGTAATTCTTTCTTACTTGATGGAGGCTTAGCTTCGATGATGGCTTTGGCTTTGTTCTGATCAATCTGTATTCCTTTCTTGTGCACCACATAACCCAAGAAGTTTCCAGATGATACACCAAAGGCACATTTGAGAGGATTGAGTTTTAGCTTGAACTTCCTCATTCTTTCAAAAGCTGTTTCTAACTGAAACAGGTGTTCTTTCATGGACTGGGATTTCACTATAATGTCATCAATATAACACTCTAGATACCCTCCAATGAGATCATGAAAGATGGTGTTCATAGCCCTTTGATATGTTGCCCCAGCATTCTTCAGGCCAAATGGCATTTTAATCCATTCGAAGGTGCCAATATTTCCAGGACATCTGAATGCTGTCTTGTGGATATCCTCCTCCGCAATGCAGATTTGGTTATAACCAGAATGCCCATCCATCATTGACAAAACTTGGTGCCCTGCTGAACTGTCTACCAGTAGGTCCACTATAGGCATAGGGTACTCATCTTTGGGAGTTGCTAGGTTTAAGTTTCTGAAATCAATGCATACCCTCATTTTACCATTCTTCTTAACTACAGGCACAATATTAGATAGCCATTCAACATACCTGGCTGTCCTAATAAAGCCTGCCTTAAGTAGTCTAAGAATCTCCTCTTTGACCTTCTGAATTACTTCTGGACTCATCCTTCTCGGTTTCTGCTTGTATGGCTTGAAATTAGGCTTCATAGGGAGTCTGTGTTCCACTAATGACCTATCCAATCCTGGTAGTTCATTATAAGACCATGCAAAGCAATCTTTGTATTTCTTTAGAACAACCAATAACTGGTCTCTGTCCAGAACGTTCAAACAAGCACTTATGTAGGTTGGCTGTTGTACAGAACCTTCCCCTAAATTCACTTCTTCTAAGGGGTCTTGTGTCTGAGAACTTACTAAAGCTTCCTCTTTAATTCCTTCTACCTTCGAAGCATATTTCTTGCTTTGTTCCACTCGCAAGTTCTCTGGTTCCACATCCTTACCTTCTTCCTCATAGACAAAATCTGTCCATAAGGCATCCTCCTCTTGTATCTCCTGGACCTTTGTTTCAATGTCCAATGCGCAATATTTCCCAAGGGTCAAAATTCTGACCTGTAGCTGCTCCTGTTTACAGCCAATCATCATGGCTTCTCTTTCTTGCTCCTGTACTTTCTGGACTATTGCTTCTACGTCCAATGGTGAGAATTTAACCAGAGCCAAAGACTTGGCTTCTTGCTCTTCATCTCTTTGCCTATAACCAGGCATCATTGTCATCTTTCACGACAACCTCTTCATCAGCACTCTCTTGGACTAAGTGCTTTAGGTGTGTCACTTCCTCATCAGCCGTCACTTCGGCTGAGCCATCAGCTTTCCTCAGTATACTGAGTGGTGTTACTCCCTCAATATACAACTTGGCCTCTGCAAAGTCTGCACAGGCTATGAAGGGTTGAGGATCTGCATCAATTTCCTCTGTCTCTCCATTGCCCAAGGCCATCATGATCTTCTGATGCAAAGAGGAAGGCACACATTTGTTGGTGTGGATCCAATCTCTCCCAAGTAAGGCATTATATTTGGCATTGCTGTCGATGACGAAGAATGCTGTCATACAATCCCTGGTTCCCACACTCAAATTAATAGGCAGAATCCCTTGAGCCATCTGTTTATCTCCAGCAAAACCAGCAATAGTCGTGCTGGTTGGGATCAACCTGGGATTCTTTTTCCCTAGTTTCTTCAAAGAAGATTTCGGTAATAAGTTCACTGCTGCCCCATTGTCTACCAGGACTCGGTTTAGCTGTATCCCATCAAAGAAAGCCTTGATGTACAAAGGCTTGACATGCTGGGTCATGGAATTTGAGGGATATTCAAAAGGGTATGAGAGGTTGATGCTCACTTCTTCCTCGCTCTCATACTCAGTTTCCATTGGAGTAGCCATTTCAGGAGCATCCTGTACCATACTCACTTGTGACTCCTCACTAGATACAGGAATTGGATCCATGTCTTGGTCACCATGACCCTCATTTTCAGCCTAGAATTCATGAGGTAGTATGTGTACCATATTGACTGATACAGGGGGAAATGAGCCAAACTGGATGGCTGACTGTACCTTCTTCCCCTCTTGGCTACCTTGCTCAGTGTCCTCAGCAGCATCCTCCATGCTGCACTCTGGTATTTCATTGATAACTGATCCCTTCGAAGGATCCTTTTCAACTGGTTCTTCAGTCAGAAATGTATGTTCAGCCATGAAGGCTTCGAACATTTCTTCTTCTGCCATTTCCTTCTTTTGGCTCATGTCAATCTCGTCTCCCACTTCGCTATCACTTTCCATCAGAGCCTTCTCCAACCCTGCCAAACTAGACTTCTCCCTGGCCTTTAGTTCAGAATGAACTTGGGCCAATTGTTCTCTGCTACAAACCACTTTGCTTTGTAGAGTCGGTTTTGGAGTATGGTCTGACTTCGAAGTTTTCTTTCCTTCTGTCTTGACCTGTGAAGAACTCTCTCCACTTTCTTTCAGATCTTGCTGGTACTGGGTATACCTGCGTTGAATCTTCCTTCTTTGTGATCTGGAAATGACTGGGACCATATCTGGTTCCTTTGTCTTTGGATGTTTAAGTAATACCCAATTGTTTGGGGCCACCAAAGGAGGCTTGACCATCCTGCCTTGGTTTCCAACATCCCTTTGAGTAGGTGCCTCCCTAGGTTTGTTCTGCATTACAAACCAATCTGGGACCCCTGGTACCCACGAGCTTACTGATCCAGATGTCGAACTGTTTCCTTCTACCTTCGAAACCATCTTCGAAGCTGGCTGTGAAGGTAAATGCTTGGCTCTGACTTCATGTTTCGAACCTGATTCAGTCCTTCGATGAAAAGAGCCATTTTCTGTCCTTCGCAGGGTTGGTCTAAAAGGCCAATCTCTGGCTTTACTCCCATAACCTGAACCCCTCTCCAATCTTCTTTCAGAATGGCTGCTTTCTACTCTGTAGTAGTTAGGTGGCCTAGACTCATACACAGGCCTCTTGCCTTTAGCATGCATTCTGTCCACTACAGGTTCAACCACTAATGGTCGTTGCCTGTCACCAGCCGGATACGGCCTTTTGTTGTGAGCATTAGTTGATTTAGGACGTCTCTGAACATCCTTATAGTATTGCTTCCCATCAATTGGAAGCCCCTTTAACCATTTGTAACTTAATCTGCATCTGGGACACATCCTCTGCACTACAGCTGCTTCGAGAGAATCATCGTCCAGTGCTTCTTCATCAGAGTGCTCCCTCTGACGTGAGAAACCTTGTCCAATAGTTGGTGGGTTTCCAATCTCCTTCTTGGCAGTTGTCTGGTTGGCAATATGCATTTGCACATTGACCTCTTCCAATTCCTGCAGAGATAGATTCTGAAAGTTTGGCACAACCACATTAGCCGCGGTTTCTCCAACTTCTGGAAATGGGTTGCTGTCAATTCCCATGGCTTTTTCTGTTTTGGCTGGGAACTTCAAACTTCCTTTTCGAATTTGCTCTTGGATCCTGTCTCGAAAAACAATACAAGTTTTAGTTGAGTGAGACCAAGAATTATGCCATTTACAGTATACTTTTCCTTTAAGTTCCTCTGGAGATGGCAGTTTGACTCCTTTTGGTAACTTAAGGAAATTGGCTGCAAGCAAATGATCAAAAATGTCATTTGCTTTTGTTAAGTCAAAAGAGTACTTTCTGTGAAAGTCTTTCTTTTTAAACTGTTGGTCGATAGTTGTATCCTTATGAATTAATGCTTCACAGATTACAGGTTCTTTGCCCACAATCTCTGCTGCATCAATTTCATAATTGGGATCTCTATAATACGTCTTATACGAAGCCTTATTTCGATCTTGTTCCTCCTCTAGTAATGCTTCATATCGAGACACCTTATAGGTTAATTCGACCAAATCCCTAAATTCAGTTGAGTCAAATTTCTTTCGAAGTCTGAACTCTAAACCGTTTTGAGCCAATCTTACAAATTCTGACTCTGGAAGGATGACCCTACATTTATTTCGAGCCCTTTTAAATCTGGCAATAAACTGAGTAGCCTTTTCTTCAGGCCTTTGACTCAATCTTGCCAAGTCTGCCATGGACACCTCTGGCTCCGATTGGAAGAATTGGGCATGAAATGCCTCTTCCATTTGTTGCCAATTTTGAATGGAGCCAGGTGTAAGGTTGATATACCATACAAAGGCTCCCCCAGTTAGGGAATTTGGAAATAATCTCAGTTTCATGTAATCATGATTAGTGAATTCACCACATTGAGCAGCGAATCTGGCAATGTGCTCTACTGTTGATTGATTTCCAGTTCCATAGAACAAGGTAAAATCTGGTATTCTGAATCCTCTTGGATATTCATGTACCCTATCTACCCATTCTGGGTATGGTTTTCTGTATACAGGAGTCTGGACCCCCCGAGCCATCGGTCCACACATCTCCCTAACAATATCAACAATTTGGTCCCTAGGGACCATATTCTGTGCCTGCTGAACCAGTACTGGAGGAACAAACACAGGGTTTGGTGGACAAACTTGTGCTTGTGGCCCTCTTGGTCCATAAGGTGGTACATTTGGGACTGGTTGCCCCTGTGGTACAGGTTGTTGTTGGGGATACGGGTAACCCCTTTGAGCCTGTCCTGCGAAGGGACCTGCGAAAGGTGCTGGAACAGGTGTTGTGTCCCTTCCATTTACAGGAAAACTCTCCAACCCCCCGGGTATAAATTCAAACAAAGGATTATTATATCCCCTAGTGCCAGGTATGGCTTCGAACATGGGATTTGTAACCATTCTCATGCCAATTTCTTGTACTTGCCCAGATCCACCAACATGTGTGGCTTCATTGTTGGGTACTGAGGCATTTTGGCCTACTACAGGCCTTGAAATGGGTTCATACCAAGACTGAGGCGATGGTCTTTCATAGTTCTGAGTACTAGTCTGACCATTAGATTATCCATTAATTTGCATAGGCTGTTTTTCTCTAGCCAATCTTTGCTGAGGGACATTTAAAACTTCCTCTGTGTGTCTTGTATTTGTTGGTTGGTGGTTATTCATTCGATCCAAAAAGGATGTTGCCCACCTTTCCATGGTGTTCATTAATTGTTGTCCCATAGCATCTACTAAGCCATCCCATGGATTTGTTGGCTGAGTAGATGGAACGGTGGATGTTCCAATTCCTTGGTTTCGTCCAATGTTATGAACATATGGTTGTTGTCCAGAAGTACTGGTCTGTTCGACCATAGGTTCTGATAACATAGGAGCCTCCACAGGATGTGTTATCACATTATCCTCTGGATTAGGTATTTCTACCTCTCCTTCTACGCCTTCTTCCAGACGTTCATTTTCTCCTTGTCGTCTTCTTCTAGCCATTTTAAATTAAGTCCCACTGGGCGTGCCAAAAATATATGTTGGCTTTTTGGCTTTTCGAAGGATAGTTTTGTAAATGCGAGCGTGCCAGCAAGGATCAATCAGTCCTTACAGAAATTATAATTGCCAACCAATTTATCAGACGATTGTGTTTTAGTTCTTTCAGCCTCAATGAAGAGGACTTTTACTGGTGGCTTGACTTAGGAGAAATTAAGAAAAATAACAAGTAATATGAAGAACAATCGCAGTATTTCATTAAAAATGAACACTTACAATAGTCCAAACTCAGCCTCGAAGAGGTTTACAGCAACAGTCTACTTGAATCTACTTGAAACTACTCCTAGGAATCGAAGTGCAGTGCAGGTATTTAAAGGACAAGTATTTAAAGGACGAGTATTTAAAGTGCAGGTATTTAAAGTGCAGGAAATGTAAAAACTGGGAAAGAAAATATAAAGTAAATGACTGGTTTGTATGATCTGAGTCTGGGTCCTTTTTCTGGGGACTTCCTTGCTATTTATACTTGCCAAGGATGACCTTCGAACTGCACTTCAAACCGTCGAACTGCTCCTCCATGATTGCTGATCATGCTGCCTTAGAAGTAGTTCCACTAAGCCATCACTTGCAGTTAAACTTCCCTCTTATATTTGAATTTGAATATGAGTAACCGTTGAGGCCACGTCATCTTTCGTTTCTTTATTGATCTGGTGCTACTCGGATCACGTGAGAACCAATTGTCATCGCCACGTGTACGATCAGGATTGAAGACGTGAATCATCTTCCCATAATACCCTTATTCTGTCACGTGTCGAATTGTTACTGGCTTTTACAAAATATATAGCTAACATTACCCCCCGCACTAATATACCCAATACTTGGTGATATTAGTGGATTAAAAACTTTTCCCGCGTTTTTGGAATGTGCACAGAATCCACTTTCAGGAAACATAACCGTCACCCATTTGGCGATCATTAGCATTAACTCTCAATTTGGCTAAAAAATGAAAACACAAAAAATGTGTTTCCGTTTTAAGTTTTCAATTTTTTTTTTTTTACCACCCAACACTAGCCACCACCCGACACCATTTTCCACCACTGTTTTCTGCCACCACCACCCACCACCCACCTGTCACCACCACCCGCCACCACTACCCACCTGCCACCCACTCGCCACCACCACCCACCCCTCGCCGCCACCACTACCACCACCCATCTGCCATCCACCCGCCACCACCCACCACCCGCCACCTACTTGCCACCACCACTCACCACCCGCCACCTACTTGCCACCACCACTCACCACCCACCTGCCACCACTAGCCACCCACCACCACCAGCCACCTGCCACCCACCCGCCGCCACCACCCACCACCACCACCATCACCCACCACCCACCTACCACCACCACCCACCACCACCACCCACTCGCTACCACCCGCCACCATCACCCACCCACCCACCACCACCATCACCACCCGCCACCACCAGCCATCCGCCACCCACCTGCCACCACCACCCACCCACCACCCGCCACCACCACCCACCCACCACCCACCCGCCACTACCCACCATCCGCTGCCCACCCGCCACCACCACTCACCACCCGCCATCACCACCACCACCCACCACCACCCACCACCCACCACCCGCCACCACTCAGCACCCGCCATCACCACCACCACTACCACCCACCCACCCACCACCACCACCCGCCATCCACCACCCACTACCACCCGCTACCACCACCACCACCACCACCCACTCGCTACCACCCACCACCCGCCACCATCACCCACCCACCCACCCACCACCACCACCACCAGCTACCCACCACCCACTGTCATCACTTTCCACGATCGTCTTCCGCTGCTACTTGCCATTTCTCACTTTTTTTTTATATTTTTAAATTTTTAAAAATATTTTGTCAATTACCAAACGCGTTTGTAATCTATGTTTTTCTAAAAATAAACAAAAACCAGTTTATAAGTTTTTTGTAAATATAAACTGAAAACGTAAACGTTATCAAACACACCCTTTGTAATTGAATGGTTTATTGCTAAATTTTTTTTCAACTGTTGAGCATAGATCTTTGGATCTGAAAGAAGTTAAGGCCTTCTTTGGGTACTTTAAAAAAGTCAAAAAGTTAAAAAGTTATTATTCTATTTAAGTCCTATCATCTTATTTAAGTCACATTACTTCTCTACCACATCACTTCAAACCTAATCCATATTTTATAAACAGACAAAAAATACACTTATTTAGGACATTCCAAACCACCCCTAAGTGTCCATCTTTACTTTTGATAGTTTTTTTTGTCTTTTCCAAAATGGTAAGTTCTCAAAATTGAATAAAATTAGAGAAATGCTACATAGTCCAAATATTTTATCAAACGTGGGATTCACACAAATTCACATATGTATAGATTTCACACCCATATGAGAGATTTGATAAAATATTTAGAGTACCTAACATAACTCATAAAATTACTTTTATTTTGTTAAATTTTTTTTTATTAGTTTACTTGTTTTGAATGTCGTGATGAAACGGTTCCGATATTAAAATGGGGGATGAATGGATGAATCGATAGCCTAGGTCTTGTTTGGGAACATGTTATTTTGATAATTTTTTAACTAAAATATGAAGTAAAAAAAATTAATATGTTTAGAATGATTTTTTAATTTTTTACAAATATATATATATATTTAACTTTTTAATATAAGTTATAAATTTTTTTAATTTTTTTAATAATTTTTTAACTTTTAAATTAAAATACTCACACAAACAAGACTTTAGTTATATAAAAAAATTTAATATACACCTCCTTTAAAACAGCCCACCCCTTTAAAACAGCCACATAAATCTCATAAATGCCCTCCACAACTGGAAACCACAGCCAAAAGGCTTTGAATCGGCAGCACCGAGTAGAAATCAAATTAAATTAGACCAGATGGAATCAATGTTGATTGCAGATTTTTCTAATCAAATTAAGAAGTACATATTTGATTTGATTTATGGATTAGATTTAATTCAAAGAATTTTCAATTTTGGAACTCGTATAACCGACTTCTCTGTTTAACTAAGACCGCCCCGTGTTGGATTTCATTTTGGTTCTGTTCATTTTCGACTTTCATTTTTTAGGATTTTTTGTGGTTGGTTATTTCATTGGTAATGTTTCTAAACGAGTTTTTTTGTAATTGAATAGTGTGATATTATCAAAAAGGAAGAATCCGTTTTTGAGTTTGTGTGGGGCAAGTGTTTTTTTCATGGATGCGTGATGATATCTTAGATTTTTTTTTTTTTTTTCTTGTTAAGAAAACAAAAATAAATAAATAAAGTTTTGGGTTTGAAAAAAAGAACACGGGTAAAAATGACTCTTTCCACTATTATTACTATCTTTTTTCTTTTTTTTTTTTGACGCATTTGCAAAATTTTAAATTGTTTCATTCTATAAGAAATTTCAAATTGTAATCGACTTGTTTTTAAATAATTAGTCATTTATTTTCTTTAGTGTAATAATCACATATATATATATGTATATAAATAGTGTTTTTCTTTTTCTTATATGACATATTCTAAATACTAAATTTTTTGTAAAAAAAAAAAAAAAATCACATAAGCATGTATTTTTCATTTACATATAAAGTTTTAAACAAACTCAATTTTAATTATAATAACTAATTTTATATAGATTCTACTTGAGAGATACTTATTTTTCATATATATTTTCAACATGTATTCAGTTCTATAGTTATCATATTTTTTTTATACAATTGATATTTTAATTTAATTATTATTATATTTGAAAAAAAAAATTATCTTGATATGTAAATAAATAAATAAGATAGAATGTGCTTAATTATGTGGATCGCACAGAACAAATTAATTATATATATATATATATATTTTTTTATATCTTATTGATGTCTTAATATTAATTTATATTTAATTTTTTATTTAACATGAAATTATATATTACAAACATTTATATTTAATTTAAATTTTATATAACTATATACAATATGTATGAATAATTCAAAAGAATATTAAAAAAAAAAATACACTATATAATTAATTTATGTATTTTCTTCTTAGTTCAATCACAATATATTTATATTTTCTTTTAAATAAATTTTGTGTACTTCTATTTCTACATATTTTTATTTTACAAATAAATATAAAATTAAAATTAAATAATTAGAATCAATTTTAGTTTTATATTTACTAATTCTCTTTCTAATTTAATTATTATTTTTAATATGAAAATGAGTGTTTATTTTAGTATCTTATAATTTAATATATATCATATAAGATTATTATATGATAATTATACTTTTATAGCACAATAGAACTAAAATTATCAAAATAAATATATAATTTAACTAAAATTATTATATATAAGTATTCAAGTAATATTTTTATAGAACAAGAAGGTTAAGATTATTAACATAAATAATTAAAATTAAAATAAATATTAGTCTTTTGTAACACATATCATAATATAAAATATCATTATATTAGTTAAAGTCAACTCCATTGTGATTTGATGTCAGACATCATATTTCTAGAAGTGATTTATATACACTTGTAACGTTTAATTTGATATTGATTGATTAAAATAATAGAACTCAATATTTTTTTTATTAAAAAAGAAGATAAATTAAAAAATGTCAAATGATAAATAATGTAGAGTATTATTTTAAAGAATAATGATTCATAAAAAATGATTGTATATATTTAAGGCACACATTAATATTTCTTGAATAATTTTCAAATAAAAATTTTGAATTTATAATATTACTGATTATGCAACTTTATAGGCACTTTCATAATGCACCTTCATAGTATTACTGATTCCCTATTTACGATTTGAATTTGTAATTTTTTTGTACATTAATGTGAATAACTTTTACAATCTTATTGATATAACTATAAATCCTACCTTTGAATTAACTCACCTTAAGCATTTTTTGGTATAATAAAATATTATAATATTATAATAAATCATAATCAAATACCATTAGAAGTATAATTAAAGACCTGATGTGCCACTTTAGACATAACCAAAAACATAAAAAATTAGCAAAGACTTTTTTGATTTATAACCAAAAAAATAAAGTATAACCAAATCATAATTTACATATCATAGAATTTTAAAAGAGTGTATATTAAAATGACATAATTAAATATGTATATGGTACACTTTTTTAAAAGAGTGTATATTAAAATTTCCCATTATTTTAAAATTGTTTTTAGTTAATTTTTCTAACGATTTATTTGAATACGTCTAATTAAATAAATAGGAGATTTTGTTAAGATTTTTCATTTTGTCAATTTTTATGTTAAATTTGACATAAAGTTTGATTTTACTATAATTTAGCGTTTATGCAGAATGTAGAAAGCATTGCTAAATTTAGATCTTGATAGAGAATAAATTACACAATTGCTTTACTACCACTTTATTTTTGAAATACTTTTCAAAATTTTTTGTAGAGTACATAATTTGTTCTCCTTAAAAAGGGTTTTTTTTTTTTTAAGATCCCTGGTATTAACATTTTATAGCATAAAGGACACCAAATATTTTCATAATGTCTAAGGTCCCTCAAGTTGGTCCAGAGAAAATTCACATCACAGAGAAATTTGGTTCAGAGAAATTCTAAATTTCTCTGGAGGACTTTCTAGAGAAATTTTACAAATTTCTCTGATTTGAGAAAGGAAGGGAAAATTAGAAAATTGATCCAGATAAAATTTCAAATACTTGCACTTACATTCATTGTGGTTCAAGGTAAAGCACAGAGATCAGCAACAACCCTCCCCAATATTAGTTTGACCGTTATGCTTCCTTGTTGGCAATTGCATCAGGAGAATTGAGATGCACTTGCTCATGTGATTCCCAGACTCCATCAGCTCCATCTAATGCAACTAAGCTCTCCATGTAAGTATACACATTTCTCTAGATGAGAATTTCTCTGGAGAGAATGAGAGATGAATTTATGTGGGTTCAACCCAGAGAAATTTTAACTTTTTCTGGGTTTATTTTGACCAATTTTCTCTGAGTTCAAATTCAAATTCAAAATTCTTTGGGTTCATTTATAAACCAGAGAAAATTTAAATTTCTCTGGATTTATTTTAACCAATTTTCTTTGGTTTATAAATTACTGTTCCATCTGATAATAGACCCTTCATTCGTGAAAGGAAAACTCCAATGTTATGCTCAAGCATCATTAGGGATGACTAGTGGATTCTAATAATAAAAAAATGACTACTCTGTAATTGTTGATACCATCACTCAAGGATCACCTTAATTTTTCAAAGATCTGCACTCCAGAGAAATTTCTAGAATTTCTCTGGACTTCAAACTAGAGAAAAACAATGCACACACAAACACAATAAATAGAGAAAGAGAGAGAGGGGTTAAACAAATGTTGATACCTAGAGAGCAAATAGAAGAGACCCAACTAACCTGGAGACATGAAAGCAAATAGGAAAACAAAATAATTTAAAAAGAACACATTTCTTACCAACCCAATACACTGCCCAACCCAAGGGCAGTGGTGGTCAAATCGTTCGACACAATTGTTGCAGATTGAACAGTGTGAACAGCGAGGAGGTCTATATAGCATGCAGGTATCGCAATACTTAATCTTCATGGCAATCCCATTCACCAATACTTCCTTAATGCGAGGCAGGCGCAACTGTGGGTTTTGTCCACCACCATCTACACTTCTATCATAGCCTTCTGGTTCTGGAGGGTGTGAATTACGAGGAATGATGTCGGGATCTCGTCCAGATGTTAGCAAGAGAAGAACTAAAATCTGAAAGGCCCAACATATTTACCAGTTTGAAGTTCATCCGCCGTATCGTTCTTCACCACCACTTTCTCTCTTCAAATTCTCACACTGACTCTCTCTTCTCCGATACTCGATCTCGACTCCATGATCGATCTGATTTGAAAGTTTCAGCATCCCGACTTGAATCGACGGGAAAGATCGTAAATGAAGACCCCGAGCGGCGACGCCATTGACGGTGAAGGTGGAGCTCAATCGGCTGGAGAATGGAAAAGTTTAGAGAGAGAGAGAGAGATGAGTTTTGATTTGGTATGGTGAAATTTCTCTGATATATGTTTAGGGACCTTAGATATCAAAAAATAATTTTGTGGATCTCTTCCATTACGAAAAATTGGAGAGAGACCTTAGGCCAATTTTCCCCCTTAAAAATGCTTCAGAAATTGAAAATGGGGATTGAAAAATTGGAAATGATTCAGTTTGTTTTGTTTTGATTTTCAGAAAATACTTTTCAAAAAATTTTATATTTTTGTTTTTGCGTATTTTTTGTTTGTAATGATTTTTAAAAATATTTTAAGCATTTTTTTTTTAATTTTTAACACACCTAACATAAATACACTTAAAAATATAATATTTATAAAAAAATCTTTAAAAATACAAAAAAAAAAACGAAAATTTAATACATTTTTTTATATTTTTGTATATTTGTTAATTTTTTTAAATTTTTTTTTACAAATATTTTACTATTTAGATGCATTTAAGTAATTTGCATCTAAAAAAATAAAAAAGTTAGTTAAAATTTTAAAAATATTTATTAAAAATAAAAAACAAAAAAATTCAATTTTTAAAAAATTAAATTCAAAAAATTAACACTAAACACTCATTATATTTCATTTGTGTGAGAGAGAGAGAGAGAGAAAGAATGTGTGAAAGATACCGATACATACGGCTCTCGAGCATGTGCAGAAGGATTCAGTGTGTTTGGTTTCAGTTTTTTGAGAATTGAGTTTTTTTGTTTTTGTATTTTTTTGTTTTTAGTGAATATTTTTAAAATTTTAAATATTTTTTTTACTTTTTTAGATGGACCTTACATAGATGTATCTAAAAAGTACAAAAATTGTGAAAAAATATTTTAAAAAATTAATAAATACATAAAAATACAAAAAATGTACTGAATTCTCGTATTTTTTTTTCGTATTTTTGGTATTTAGTGAATTTTTAAAAGGTTTTTTTTACAATTTTTTTACTTTTTAGGTATATTTATGTTAGGTATGTCTAAAAATTTTAAAAAATTGCTTAAAATATTAAAAAAATCAATTGAAAACATTAAAATATGAAAAATGAAAAAATAGAATTTTCTGAAAACTAAAACCAAACAAGCTGATTAGGATTAGGGTTAGGATTGGAATTGTGACATTCACAGGGATTGGGATTGGGACATTCACAGAGTTGCAGTAGAGGCCTTTTTTTGAAAAGAGTCCGGCTTCTGTCCAGTCCAGGATCGGACTGGACCTTGCTGTTGGGCCCGTGGAGGCCCACCACGGGTCCCATTTTGAAAATCTGAACCGTTCAATGTGTAGAACTCATCGAGTACTACATGCCTGTAAAAAATCACGTTGATTGGATATCGATAGCTATGTGATCAAATCAGTTTTGTATAAAAAAAAATGGACGGTAAAAAAGTTAGCGGTTGATAAAAAACTGTTTTGTTTACATAACTATCGATATCCGATCAACGTGATTTTTTACAGGCATATAGTACTCGACGAGTTCTACACATTGAACGGTTCAGATTATCAAAACGGGACCCGTGGTGGGCCCCCATGAACCCAACAGCACGGTCCAGTCCGATCCCGGACTGGACAGAAGCCATGGCCTTTTGAAAAGTGGGTTAAAGAATAGGATTAGGATTGGGATTGGACATTCACAAAGTTGCAGTAGAGGCTGGCTCTATTTTTTTTTTTTTTTAATAAATGAAAAAATTAATTTTTAACCACCATCTCAAAATATCTGACAGCACACTTAATAATATGTCATACCTGACCTATTTTGGGAAGTGCGTTATAATCCATTTCCCAGATTATAACCCACTTCCTCTCTCACAAAAAAACTGTTTATAAGTAACTTTTCACTAAAAAACTGATTATAATTATTTTTCCAAAATAGCCTAAAGTGGGTTCTTTATTGAATACTTGATAAGGATCTTCTCATATTTATTTTTACAATTTCCTATCTTTATTTTTACAATTTCAATTGTACAAGAAATATTCAAATTGATTGATCAGATATGACCTTTTTAAAAAGGTGTGAAATTTATGAAAAAAACTTAGGCTCTGCTTGGTTGTGATTTGTAAACATGTTTCTATACGTGCGTTTGAGTATGATGTTTAGTTGTTGTTTTGGAATCAATTTTCACGAGCTCTGCAGAGAGCTCTGTGCATCAGTTGTAAAATTTTGCCCAGGGGAAGACCGCCCGGACGTCCTTAGGGACTTCCACCCGGACGTCCTCCGCTGTACAGATTTTTTTTTTTTTGGCAATTGATTTATATAATTGGGAAAAATATTTTCTAAATTTTTTTTAATTTTTAATGTGCTTTGAAATAATTTTGAGTTGTATGTTTAGTTATGAGTTATAAATTTTTGTATCACATATCAAATATCACATCAACAATTCCCCACTCAAATCAAACCTCTTTTCAAAAACTATTTTCAAAACTCTTTACCAAACAAATTTTCTACACTCAAATCATAATTCTATAACACACAAACTCAAAATACAACTCATACTCTCAAATCACATTTACAAAACACAACCAAACGCAGGCTTAATTTTTTTTTTTTTTTTTTAAATATTCAAATTGACATAGCCTCTGTTTGGCAATGTAGTTGGGGGCTAAAATAGCCATATGCGTCCAAAATTGGCTAAAGTAGCTACTAGAAGACAAAACACCATCACTTGCCCACAAACAACTTAGCATTTGATGAATTTACCAAACTATCCCAAAGCACTTCCTGTTTCCCTTTCACAGAAGCACCAATTCGTACTACTAGTAGACAAAATAGCCCCATCATTGTCCACGTCATCTTAAAATAAAAATATAAAAAATTCTTTTCCAAAAAATAAAACAAATAAAAAAAAGGCATAAAAATAAAATCAAAATTACTATTTTCCACGTCATTTAAAATAGAAAACATGAAAAAGTGTTTTCCAAAAAAAAAAAAACAAAAATTAAACCCAAAAATAAAAAGACAATAAAATAAAACCAAAATTAGCATTTTCCATGTCATTTAAAATAAAAAACATGAAAAAGCGTTTTCCAAAAAAAATAAAAAATAAAAAATAAAAAATAAAAAAAGTCAATAAAATAAAATCAAAATTAGCATTTTCCACGTCATTTAAAAAAAACATAAAAAATCCTTTTCCAAAAACAAAAAACAAATTAAAACGAAAAAACAAAAAAACAAAAAAAAAACCGAAATTATCATTTTTCAGGTCATTTGAAGAAAAAAAAAACATAATAAAGCCTTTTCCAACAAAAAAAAAAAAAAACAAATAAAAAACAGCAACAACAACAAAAAAAAAAACACATTAAAATGAAACCGAAATAAACATTGTCAACGTCATTTAAAATTAAAAAATAAGAAAAAACCTTTTCAAAAAAAAAAGTCAATAAAATGAAACCGAAATTAGCAGTTTCCACGCAATTTCAAAAAAAAAAAAATGAAAAAGCCTTTTCCAAAATAAAAAAAAAAATTAATATATATATAAGAAGACAACAACATAACACCAAATTTACATTTTCCACGTCATGTTAAAAAAATCAAAACATAAAAAAGCTTTTTCCAAACCCAAAAAAAAAATGGCAAATTGAAAACAATAAAAAAAAAAAAAAAAGACAAACGTAAATGAAAAAAAAAGAATCACAAAAATACGCCTCATCCAACCCAAAAAAATAAATAAATAAATTTAAAAACAGAAATTAGCAGTTGCCACGTAATTTTAAAATAAATAAAACACATGAAAAACTATTTTTGAAAAATAAAAACAAATTAATGTATACAAATAAAAATAAAAATGACAAAAACGTAAATTAAAAAAAAAGAACCAGAAAAATACGCCTCATCCAAAAAAAAAAAAAAAAAAAACAGAAATTAGCATTTGCCATGTAATTTAAAAATAAATGAAACACATGAAAAACCATATTTGAAAAATAAAAAAAAAAATTCATGTATAGAAATAAAATAAAAAATGACAAAAACGTAAATTAAAAAAAAAGAACCAGAAAAATACACATAATCCAAAAAAAAAAAAATTTAAAACAGAAATTACCATTTGCTACGTAATTTACAAATAAATAAAACATATAAAAACTCATTTTTGAAAAATAAAAACAAATTAATGTATACAAATAAAAATAAAAATGACAAAAACGTAAATTAAAAAAAAAAGAACCAGGAAAATACGCCTCATCCAAAAAAAAAAAAAATTTAAAAACAGAAATTACCATTTGCCACGTAATTTACAAATAAATAAAACACATGAAAACCCATTTTTGAAAAATAAAAACAAATTATTGTATACCAATAAAAATAAATAAGACAAAAACGTAAATTAAAGAAAAAGAACAAATTAATGTATACAAAAAAAAAAAAAATGACAAAAACATAAATTTAAAAAAAAAAGAACCATAAAAATATGCCTAATCCCCACAAAAAAAAAAAATAAATAAATCCGCACCAATTACGCTCACGTGGAGGATGTATGGCAAGGAGTTGACATGAAAAAATCACTTCAAGGGCAGTTTAGTCATTCACTATGAAGACACCTCACCAAAAAGTCAAAAAATCAAAAAAGCTCAAAAACTCTTCCCAAATTAGATTTTTTAGCCCCAGGCTAAAATAGCCAAAAAAGTCAAAAAGCCAACTCACTTCCCAAACGGAGGCATATTCTAAATACTTAATTTTAAAAAAATAAAATAAAATTACATCAACATGTATTTTTCATTTACATATAAATTTCTAAACAAATTCAATTTTAATTATAATAATTAATTTTATATGAATTCTATTTGAGAAATACTTATTTTTCATATATATTTTCAACATGTATTTAGTTTTGTCGTTATCAGATTTCTTTTATATAATTGAGATTTTCATTTAATTATTATAATATTTTAAAAAATTATTTGGATATACAAATAAATAAATAAGACAAAATGTGCTTAATTATATGGATCACACAAATCAAATTAATTTTCTTTTACATTTTTTATTTTTGAATATTTATTGATGTCTTAATATTAATTTATATTTAATTTAAATTTTATATATAATATGTATGAATAATTCAAAAAAAATATTTAAAAAAATCAATACTCTACATAATTAATTTATGTATTTTCTTCTTAGTTCAATCACAATATATTTATATTTTCTTTTAAATAAATTTTGTGTAGTTCTATTTCTACATATTTTTATTTTCTAAATAAATATAAAAATTAAATTAAAATTAAATAATTAGAATCACTTTTAGTTTTATATTACTAATTCTCTTTCTAATTTAACTATTATTTTTAATATCAAAATGAGTATTTATTTTAATATCTTATAATTTGATATATATCATATAAAATCATTATATGATAATTACACTTTTATAGCACAATAGAATTAAAATTATCAAAATAAATATATAATTTAACTAAAATTATTATATATAAGTATTCAAGTAATATTTTTGTAGAACAATAAGGTTAAGACAATTAAAATAAATAATTAAAATTAAAATTTTATTTTGAATTAAAATAAATATTAGTCTTTTGTAACATATATCATAATATAAAATATTATTACATTAATTAAAGTTAACCCCATTGTGATTTGATGTCAGACATCATATTTTTAGATGTAATTTATATACACGTGTAACATTTAGTTTGATATTGATTTATTAAAACATTGGGATTTAATATTTTTTTATTAAATTTTTAGTAGATAAATTAACAAATGACAAATGATAAATAGTGTTGTCACGAACCAAATCCGTTCTCATAGGTTTAGCGTCGTAACCGGCCAGTAATCTTAGATTACTAAAAGCATACTTAACAATAACTCAATACTAGGGGCTAGCAGAAGCCTTTAAATAATAAAATATAACGTCCAATGAACTATGAAAATTTAAATATACATACACATATCCACACATATCCATATGAAGCTTATGTACAAAAACAAAGATATAACTTAGGGATTAAATCCCAATACAAAAATCATTCGAAATGAAAGTCTTAAACAAAAAGAGCCTCAAAAACACTTGATCATCAAGACTAAAGGGTGAGTTCTAAACCACCACTTGAGAAGCCATGATGCTTGACCGTTCGGAACCTCACCATGAGGCACAGGAGTTGGCTTGACAAAACCGGGAGTAGGTTAATGCCACTAGGTCCGGTCTTGAGCTTGTTAACCTACATACATATAAAACAGTGAGTTAGAACCCAATAAATAACATCAGTGTAAAAAGATTAAATGAATGAGGTCCATAACTTATAAAATCAAAACAATGTTTTTAACATGATCAAAGTATTTTCCGGATACTTGTAATTAGAAATAAAGTTCCTCAAACCTTTAACCCTTTCACAATTTCAGACATAGCATGGAACATTTCTAAAAGTTTTATTAAACCTTTGACAAATTTCCATACAAAACATTTGCCGAAACGAAGCATTTATTGTATATACACATTTAGCATTCATAAAGTTCATCAACCATTCAGAGTTACTTACATTCTGGGGTACAATAATACTAAACAGAATATTAGCAAAATGACCACAAAGGATCAGGGACATAGGCATAACGACCACTACAGATCGACATATATATAATGATCGTAATGGATCGACATATACATAACGATAGCAACGGATCGACATATACATAACGATCACAATTGATTGACTTAGACATAACAACCACAATGGGTCGACCACAATGGATCGACTTAAACATAATGGAGATTTTCGTAAATCAAAGCATGTGTTCATGGATGTCACATTTGATGATCAAAAAGTGATCTCATTCATTCTCATCAAACAAAAGTTTTCAGAAAACCTGTCATACCATAATCATTTTGAAATTCCATAGCATAACTTAACATTTCAGGAAATACTTATCACATTGACCATTTTGTAAACAAAACATAGATTTCATAAAATATCATATTGCATAGCCATTTCAAAATAATGTATACAAAAATATCTGTACAAAAATATTACTCACCATGCTTGGTTGAACGATACTCCTCGTACAAATGTCCTACACAACACATTCAAGCACAACATTTCTGAACACATTTCATTCATTCAATCGGTTTTTTCCTTATTCATTCTTTAATATCTTTCGTGTTCATGGAATGCATATGAATGTAAAATACATGTGAAAAACATGCAAATAAAGGCTCGGAAGTCAGAGAAATTGAAAGAAAACAAAACTGAGCCGGTCTTGTTGGCTGCACATGCGGTGGCCTTGACAGCACTAGCGGCGCCAAAGCAGAATGTGTTTTTGAGTAGAGGAGGGCTGGCCGCTCATGCAGTGGCCCAAGCCCCTCAAGCGGTCTGGGTGAAGTTACAATCTAAAAATTTGCTTCAAATTTGAAGCTCAACTCTTGCAAACTCCTCTACATTTTCATGCAATTCAAAATCCGAACGTAGATAGATATAAAGGCCTAATATTAGAACTGCACCGGACTTGAATAAATACAAAATCTCTTATTATATAATATCAGCTTAATCCAAACCTGGTCCAACCTACATTTGTCCACCCCTAATGCACAGTGCGCACGCTAATTTTTTATTTTTTATTTTTTTGTAAGTATTTTTTATTTTATTACAAGATTTTGTATCCATTGATTTATAAATAAACCGAAATATGAGATGAAGCCGTGGAAGAAAAGCAATTGGGTTGAGAGAAATAAGGTATCATTTGATATCGTCTTGTTTTAATTTAAAAATTAAAAAGTTTATAAGAGCATTAGTATCTTCAAAATAACAAAAAATTAAAATATAGCTAATAAATCATCAAATTCTCCCTCCATTAGTCTCAACAATTTTTTTATAAATTAATTTTTTGTTAAATTTGCTATAGTAACTCCTCTGATGAAGCGAGGAACTGTTCATCGCTACAACACGCGATTTGGGTGTAACCGGATGTCCGCCGGGAAGTCCGGACGGTCAACCGGATTTTTTTTTTTTTTTTTTTACATTTCCTCCAGTTTTATCTTTTGTAAAACATAAGAATTGTTTGGTTGATAGGTCATCAATTTAATTATAAAAAAAAAAAGAATAACAAATATTTTAATAGGATTGAGTTAAAATAGAGAGTTTGATGCAGTGGGTGACTAGCTAAAATAGAAAAATGACTTTTTAAGTTATAATTTGACTCAAAATTTGCTAAGTCTGATGCGGATGCTCTAACTTATATTAAAAAGTCAAAAATTTTATTCTCTCTACATTTTATATATGTTTTCATATAAAATCAAAAAGTCATTCCATATATATTAATTTTTTTTATCTCATATTTTAGTCAAAAAATTTAAAAAAAATACTAAAATAACCTGTTCTCAAATGAGGCCTAAGCTTTGTCAAAATTAGTTATGCGTCTTTTGTCAAAATTAGTTGCGCGTCTTTGGGATTAGTTTGTCAAATATTTTTTTAATATTTTTTTATTGTTTTTATTTAAATAACTTTACAATCTTGCTATATAAACGTTTTGTTTAGTTACAAAATTTGAGAAAATATTTAAAAAGAAAAAGAAAAAGAAATATGAAAAATTAGATGAAATATAAGTATATTTTATTTATATTTTACCTATTTTTTTCTTTTTATTTTCTAAATTACTTCTCAAATTTTCTAACTAAAAGTTTTTTCCAACAAATTTTTTTTAAAAGAAAGTTACCCAAAAAAATAAATTTTTTTGCTCGTGATTGGACACTTTGTCAAGCGTTTACTACTGGTATACGCTATTTTTTTCAACCATCACTGCTACTTCGAGTCACCGTCGTTGTAATACTTTGCGTTTAGTTGGATAATTTGACGAGACAAATAGAAAAAAATAAAAATAAAAGGTAAGTTATATTGATATCTCTGGAGGTTTTTATTTAATATTGATTCTTTTCTTACATTTGAAAAATTATATTTCCCTCTCTGAGGTTTGTAATCTGATTATAAATTTATGTCATACCTTAATATTTTATAAATGACCATCTTGCTCTTTTTATGATATTTTTTGTATAAACTTTTATATATGAATACAATTTTTTATTTTTATTTCCACCATTATATTTAGATTATATCAATTTAATTTAAAAATATTTAAAAAGTAAAAAATTTGTACAAATTTTTTTTTAAAAAAAATCATTGAATACAACATAATAAGATAATATATTGAATTTTTTTTTTTGTATTTGGTAAATTTTAAAAAAATTACAAAATATTATACTTCTTAAGTATATCTAAAAAATAAAAATAAAAAAATTGCTTTTTAAAAAATCAGTAAAAATAAAAAAATACGAAAAAAATAAATAAATAAAAAAAGCTCAATTTTTTGTGTGAAGTAAACCAAAGAAGATGATTGTTATTTTTCTTAAAATGACATAAATAAAATATCTATATTATTTTATTATTTTATATATATAAAGGCTAAGGGATAAATATATCATTTTAATCTGACAGGGGGATAAGCGTAATTTTTCAAATGTGAGGGGGAGATCTATATTAAACAGAGACCTTAGGAGGTGTTAATGTAATTTACTCAAAAAAAAAATGCAATCATATTCTTTATTTGATTATAATGAAAAACATAAGAGAAAATAGAGAGAGAAATACAATCTCATTTTTTGACTTTTGAGTTCACTTGCTTTCTCTATTTCTCGACTTAACTAAATATAATTTAAAATTTGAATCCTATCAATTCTTTATTTTATTTTATTTTATTTTTCATCAAATTCTCCAGTCAAAGGGTTGATTTTTTTAATTATCTTACTTATACACAGATTCTATGTAGGTGTTAGGTGGTGCACTTTTAATTGATACATCATCCATTCTAACTTAGGTGGAGCCTTGATAAGATTCCACCTCACCCTTGGATGTAAGTATAAGGATGCCATTAGCAGCACTCATGAAAACTGATCAGTAATTGAAGGCCAGCTTTTCCATGTGGATCAGTACACCATATGACTTGGTCTACCAATGTTAGGCTTCACACAGATCAAAGTCTTGGCCCAGTTACCGGTCCAGTTTGGCTACTCCTGAGTGAGTCCACCGGGCTTGCTTATAACTCTCACTCTAGTTTAGATGGATTGATTGAAGTTAGGTTGTTTCTGATATATTCGAAGTTGTTAATTTCAATTTTATCTCCCCAATTATCACTATTTTTTGTATTTCATTCTTAAATTATTAATTTTATATATTTTTAGAGATGATTATAATCATAATTTGATGGAAAGAAGATAATTTTACAAAATAATATTTCATGTGATTTTATAAAGATCCGTTATTTTAGTTTATACTTAGAAAATGAAAATTTTTGCCAATATTTTTTGAAAGAGAGTGTCATATTATTATTCCTTATAAAAATCAATAAAATATTATTATTTTCCAATACTTCAAAAACATTGCTTGTAAAAAAGACAAAATAAATAGATATTGGGGTATCGGAAACATATCAAATTAATTTAGAAATGGACTTTGGTCGTTCGAGGCTGCTAATAGCTCTAAATAAAGGCCAGAACCAAGATTGATCTATGATTCAAGACATTTCTATATGGATCAATTAGCCCACTGTAAGACTTGTTCAACAGAGCTTAGGCCCTAATTGACGCCCATTTTAGTCTAGGCCCCGTTAGGAGTCTACTTCGGCTCATCCATGGGCTTGTTTGGAACTCTAACGTTGTGTTTGATTGGGAGATTTGGGAAATGATTTAAAAAGAAAAAGAAAAATGGTATGTAAAACTATGTGAAATGTAGGTATATTTTTTTCATATTTCACCCACATTTTTTATTTCCCTTTCCAAATCTCTCAACCAAACACAACATAAGTCGTGGTTGTTTGGGAACAAACAAAAAAGTCATCTCTTTCTAAAAAAATTAAGAATTAAGAAATTTGTGATTTTTTAAAAATTATGTCAATTTTTTAATATTTTTTTGGTCTGTCTTGAATCTAAAAAGTTATTTTTTTTTGAAAAATCTCAACAAAAAAAAAAATGAAAAAGTCAAAATAAATTCAAAAAATCTACTTTTTTTGCTTGTTTTTTTTTTGGTCTTTTTTGGACTTCTTTTTTCATATTTTAAATTTTTTTGACTCGTCTCATTGATTAAAATTTGGAAGCCTAAAACTTTTTGAAACTTTTTCAAAAAAAAAAATCACAAAAATAAGCCAACAACAAAGCCACTTAAAAAAACCTGAAACAATTGAGTTTGGATTTTTCAATATATAATATAATGAAATTACATCTAAACTTTTTTTTTAATTATTTTTAAGTCATCTGTATTACTATATAAATAAAAACGTTATAAGGCTTTTGAAATTAAAAGTCCTAATCTAAAATTTCCTGTAATGATAAGAGAGAGAGAAAAAATGTAAATAATTTTAAGGTATTAATGAATAATGACTCAAAAGAAGTAGTTAGTTATTGTTTTTAAATCTATTTTAATTATAAAAAAATTTCAAGATTTAATTGAATGTGTCTAATTATTTTAATTAAATTGATGATTTAACTTGGTGTGAATATGCTCTTACATATGTTTTGGTGCATATCTAAGTACATGTGAATAGCCTACAGTGTCATGTCAGTAGTTCTCAATTTTCTATGAGTGATTATTTAGTGATTTTAAAATACGGTAATGCTTGGTAGCTCGAATATGAGGTTGGCTCGAATGACTCGAAATTCACTTTGTCGCTCGTCCGGGCAGATGTCTGGCCGGTCGTCCAACGAGGAGGCTGATAGCCGCGGTTAACAACGGTGACAACCGCGGTAGACAATCTTTCACCCAGTCATCCGGGCGGACTTCCAACCCACATTCATTTGGGCCATTCGAGCCTCTCCAATTCGAGCTACCACGCTTTTTCCTTCGAAATATTGTTCAACATTATTTATTATTTGACATTTATCAAGTTATCTTTCTAAAATTTAACAAATAATAATAAATCTCACTATTTTAATTAATAAATATAAATATCAAATTAAGACACAAACTTACATTTGGTTGAGACACAAACTTAAAAGTATATATACACAACATTGCCTATATATATATATATATGTATCTTATCAGTTGTGTTTTATTTATCCCAAAAAAAATAAAAATAATAATAATCTTATCAGTTGTGTTTATATTTTAATATTCCATTTTTTTTGGTTTGAGAGAGTAAGTTGGTTTAATTTTGTATAGAGGGTAAGGTGGCTAACATGCGGTGACAGTAAGAGAAAAAGAACTTGGTTTTGATTTTGTGAATTGAACCTTTGGTCAATTTGTAGAGTAGCAGAATTATGTGATCAAAATTTTGAATTTGGTAAATTTGGAATTGTAAGTAGCTATTTAATGTGTCAAATGTATATTAGGTTTCTTGTATGCTATATACAGGTTTCTCCTATTGTATTGTATATATTCATTAATATAATTCATATACTTTTCTCTTTCTTTTACTTTATCATGGTATCAGAGCTAGAGTTTCTTTAGTCTTTTCATCACTTCTTTATCTCTTCTTTATCAACATCACCACCATTGAAACACGGTTGATTGCTTGATACTATCCCTAAGCTTTTTCATTACTTGTCACGTTTTGACAACTCCAAATCCTTCGTCTCCTTAAGACGAAGCCAACAATGGCAAAATCAGCCCCCATTGGACATCACACGCGCTGCCTATTAAAAGGGGCGTAGGTTTCCATCGTTACCACTCTTACCACGTGCCAACACGGGTCATTTTAGCATCTTTCTTAGCGGATTAGGCATCGGCTTCCACCCGGCTTCCTTAGTCACGTGATGTCAGCCCTACTCCCACTGCCTAAGCTGTTGATGTCATCATAGCCATAGCGTTGACGTTAGCCTTACTTGTCCCTAAGGTTTTTTAGCCTTCTGAATCTTGTTCAGTGCTAGGTTCGCGAATGCTTGACTTGCCACAAGACTGCTCTAGGTCATCTCCAAGGCAATTGTCCTCGAGCCCCTTCCACTAACTTCATCCAAGAAAGGGTCTTCTCGTTTTGGATATCAATCCAAATCTGGCCAAGGTTCTTGCTCTGTTGCTGTTGCCTCCGAGGGTTCTTTTACTCGCTACTCCCCTGATTCCACTGCTCCCTCATTCTCTATGGATGATCTTGAGTCCATCATTCAATAGGTGCTTGTCAAATTTGGTACTCCTCCCTCTACTGCTTTTTCAGTGACTTTAGGTAACTTTTCATGATATTTTGATTCTACATGTTGTAATCATATGACTTCTGACTCCACTATGTTTTCTTCTATATCATCATTATCTTCTGTCCCTACCATACACATTGTTGATGGTTCTCATATGACTGTTAATCACATTGGTCAAATTTCTACTTCCACTGTGTCTCTTTCTGATGTTTATCACATTCCTACTATTCAATTGAACCTTATCTCTGTTGGTCAGTTATGCGAACTTGGTCTAATCGTTACCTTTTCTGCTAATGGTTGTTTGGTACAAGACCCTCAAAAGAGACAAATCCTTGGGTTAGGCTATCAGCATGGATGTTTGTTTGAGCTTATCTATCTTTGTATTCCACACAAATCATCTACTGCTGCTTCCATTGCTTCATCTATTGCATCTACTTCTGATATGTCTTCTTTTCACCTTTGGTATTGTCACTTTAGACATGTTTTTTTAGTCGTTTGAAAACTTTGGTTTCTAGTGGTCAGTTAGGTCATGTCCATCTTGAAGATGTTGATTGTTTATCTTGTCAAATTGCTAAACAACTTTCATTCTGATAATGCTAAGGAGTAATTGGATTCTGAATTTCTTTATTTTCTTTGGGCTAATGGTACACTATCACATCGATCTTGTACAGGCACGTCCCAACAGAACGAACTACCGAAAAGAAGCACTGTCATATTCTAAACACTACCCGGGCTCTTCTCATCTTATCTTTTTGTCCTGAACAATTTTGGGTGGAAGTTGCCTTCATTGCTATCCACACCATAAATCGTGTACCTACACCTGTCATAGCTAATATTTCTTCTTACTAGCGCTTGTATAATTCTCCTTCTAACTATACCACTCTTAAAGTTTTTGGTTCTGCTTGTTTTGTTTTATTTCAGCCTTATGAACACACTAAATTAGAACCTCGTTCTCGTCTTTATTGCTTTCTGTGGTATGGTATAGAACATAAACGGCATCGTTGTTGGGATCCTATCTCTAAGCAACTTTGTATCTCCCGTCATGTGGTCTTCTAGGAATACAAAATATTCTCCAATCTGTCCAAGTTTCACCTACCACAGTCCACCCACTCACCGATCTTTACTGATCTTTCTATAGATCTATTTTCTGATGAATTTGATGCAGATTTTGACTCTATGCTTCCACATATGAGTACGTATATCGTCTATCCTAAGGATCCTATGTTTGCTGATGGCCTTACATTTTCTGCAACCACTATGGAGGTTCCTCCATCTCCACCTCCCATTGAGGTTCCTCCTCCACCAGAACGTCATTCCACAGGAGTAAAGCAACCTTCTGTTTTTCTCCTTGATTATATTGTTGGTTCCACTGCATTTTCCTCTCATGAACCTGCTTCCTATCAAGAAGCTTGTTCTAACCTTCTTTGGCTACAAGCTATGACTGATGAACTACAGGCTTTTGATAAAACCCATACTTCAGATGTGGTTGATCTTTCTTCTGGCTAGCGTACTGTTAGTTTCAAATGGGTTCACAAGATCAAAACTCATTCTGATGATTCCATTGAGCATTACAAAGCTCGCCTTGTCACCCGGGGGTTTACTCAAGAGTAGGGCATTGACTATGAGGAAACATTTGCTCTTGTTGCTCGCCTTACTTCCGTTCACAGCTTACTTGCAGTGGCTGCTGCTCGCCACTGGAGTCTTTATCAGATGGATGTCAAGAATGCATTCCTCAATGGTGATCTCATTAAGAAAATTTATATGCAACCTCCTCCTAGTTCTTCTGTTCCATCAAACAATGTTTGTAAACTCCGTTGTGCTTTGTATGGTTTGAAACAAAGCTCCCCGTGCCTGGTTTGCTAAGTTCAGCTCTACCGTTTATGACTTTGGTTTTTCCTCCAGTGCCCATGATTCTGCCTTATTTATGCGTAAGACGGAGCATGGTACTATTCTCCTTCTCCTCTATATGGATGATATGATTATCACTGGGGATGACACAGTGGATATTTCTAGTCTCAAACAGTTTCTCAGTCACTAGTTTGAGATGAAAGATTTGGGTTTGCTTAGCTACTTCCTTGGTTTGGAAATTTCTCAAGATTCATCTGGTTACTTTCTTATCCAGGCTAAGTATACTTTTGATCTCTTGGCTCGTGTTGGCCTTACCGATTGCAATACTGCCACTACTCCAGTTGATTCTTAAACTCGTCTTATACCCCTTGATGGTTCCCTATTGTCTGATGCTACTTTATATTGTCAGCTAGTTAGTAGTCTTGTCTATTTTACGGTTACTCATCCAGATATTGCTTATGTTGTTCACATTGTCTGTCAATTCATGGCTGCTCTCTGCTCTCCACACTATGATTCTCTGGTTCGCATTTTACGCTATCTCAAAGGCACTCTGTTTCATGGTCTTCATTGCTTCGCTCAGTCTTCTCTATAGCTACATGTATTTTCTGATGCAGATTGGGCAGGGGATCCTACTGGCTGCTGTTCGACTATTGGGTTCTGCTTTTTCTTAGGCAACTCTCTCATTGCATGGCATAGTAAGAAGCAAACTCTTGTTGCTCGTTCTAGTACCGAGACTGAGTATCGTGCTCTTGCTGACACTATTGAAGAGTTTGTGTGGCTTCGTTGGCTTCTTTTTGATATGAGAGTTTCTCATTCTACTGATACCAATCTTTATTGTGACAACCAGAGTGCTATTCAGATTGCACATAACGATATTTCCATGATCGCACCAAGCATATTGACATAGATTGCCACTTCATACGACGGCTTGTTACTAGTGGCAATGTTCGTCTTCTCTTTATTACTGCTGATTAGACCACCGATCTCTTCACTAAAGCTCGTCCTCCAGAACACTTCTCTAATCTCCTTTCCAAGCTCAAGCTGATATCTGCCTTACCACCTTGAGCTTGAGGGGGGTGTTGGATGTATATTAGATGTGTATATCTTCTATACTTATCTATTCCTATACTACTTAGGTTTCTTGTATACTATATGCAAGCTTCTCCTATTATATTGTATACATTCATTAATATAATTTATATATTTTTCTCTCTCTCTTACTTTGTCATAATGAATTGTTGATAGGAGGGAGAGTTGGGTGGGGAGTCTGCTAGAAAAAGAGAAACAGAATGAAATTTTGTTTTGAATGTAATCATGCATTTTGCAAGAGTAAAATAGACATTTTAAGTGTTACTTTGGTTGCTGTCATGGTTTTCTGTTTGGCCACTAGATGGTCAACTAATGGTTGGCCTAAAGTGGTTTGGCCTACACTGCATGGTGTCATGTTGAGAGGGGATTGGGAGATACAGCTGTCCTACTGCATAGTGTCATGCACAATTTTGACAAATAAATTTTTTTTTTTCCTTCCACTTTGGCGTAGAATCACAAAGGCATCACTTTGTTAATTACACAACTTTTTGAATTTTGTGTATTATTTATAGAGAATTTAATATATATATATATATATTTATATATTTATATAATTAAAGATATCAAAAGTATGTCACAATTTACACATTTATTAATGTATTAATATTATTTAATTACTTGATTTCAAATTTTTTATATTTATTTTCAAAATTATCATAATAAAATGTTCAAAATTTTATGATTGATGTTACAAAAATTTGTGACTTAGTTACAATATTTTTTATTACGTCAATTTATAACCAGATTATACATTTTGTGATTAATGTTACAAAATTTTATGATAAATTATACATGTGATTGGGTGCCTATGGTTTGCACCCTTACCATTCATTCTTCATTCATTATAAAAATAATTATAAATAAAATTATTGTAAAAGAATAGAAATTCAGCTTCATTCTATTTTACCCTAGTAAACTACATTAGAGTATTGATCAATCCAATAGCACTATAAAACCTTATTTGATTAATATGATTAATAGTGAAAGAATTAATTATTCTATAAATTAGTGTAAGATTAGTTATCTAATTAAATTAGTGAGATAACCATTTATTATATATTCTTTTTTTTTTCTTTTTTTTTTTATACTTGAAATTATGATTCTCAATCTCTCTCAATATTAAAAATTCACCAATTTCGTTAGATTTGATATCCGCCCTATATGTAATCCGATTAATAAAATTTACAATCAAACATGGGATTGTGATTACATAAACTAACAATCCCAACCTATGCTATAATCCTTGTAATCAAACATGCCCTAAATGCCCTAAATGCTCAGAATTCTATATTTTATGCATGTGTGAAATTATAATATAGTGTATTTACTTGTAACAATATTTTATAAATTATTATGATATTAAAATACCTTATTGGCCAAAAATGATGAATTATGAGTATAATATTTGTACCAACCCAGATTTTTAATTATTCTGTAAAATTTATACTATTTAATCACGGTTGGAAAAATATACGATTTATTTTGTATTATTATGTGTAATTTTTTAAAATAATATAATTAGTAAGAAATTTAAGGGTCAAAATATGAATAAGTAACTAATCTAAACTTATCCATTTGAGGGATAAGATTCATGGCATGGTGATGGGAGCAAATAGAGGAGTGGCGTCACATAAAAGCTTGCTGAGCAAGTATTGCACCTTGTATAAATGGAGGAGTGGTTGTGAACAAAAGGAAGGAAAACAAATAAAGAAAGGAAAAGAAAATATTCAAGTGTATTTGGTTTGAGTTTTTTGAATTAAGTTTTTATCAAGAAGATCTTTGATAGTCAAAACAAAGAGTGAGATATTAATTTTAAGGAAACGATGCAATTCAGAAATAATTTTTGGAAAGTCTCAGATGCGGGGATGTGGAATAAACACACAGAACACTTTTATAGTATTTACAATTCTATTTTTCATATGTGAATATCGGCCTTTTGGTCAATAAGTTTGGTTATAAAAGTAAAAATTCTAATGATTATTTTAGTACTCTCACTTAAATATTTTTCGACTCTTGTTTAGTAATTTATTTAAGAATTGGCCTTAAGTAACTTCAGTTACTAGTCATCATGATACTTAATCCTTGAATATGGGGAGCGGCTCGCGACAATATTTCTCTCATGTATAATTTTAATTATGCCTACTCACTAATTTATTCACAAGAGCCAACTTTATTTTCTTAAACATAATTGAGTCACAATTTTTTACAATATCAGTCACAAAATTTTGAATATTTTATTATGTAAATTTTAAAAATAAATCTAGAAAATTTGAAAGCAAATAATTAAATAATATTATTACAGTGGGTAAATTGTGAAACACTTACTGGTATTGAGAATTATAAGCATATATATATATATTTTATATTCTTTACACGTAATGCACAGAATGGAAAACGTTGTGTGTCAATGTCAGCACCGCATTTCTTTTGCACTTCGGGTTGTATGTGTTTGACAATATGGAGCACGGCTTGTTGATGATGGATATATAATTGATTGTTGATTATATATACGCATCTTCATCTCTTCATCTTTTCACAATCATTTTTCTTTCGATCGAGCAATGCAATCCCACTGGAAAACAGTGTTAAAGTTCATGGTCCTCCTGACCATTTTTTTCGTTTTCGTTACCGCGAAGCCTCTTGAAGTTGCAACAATTAGAAAGCTGATGGGGCACAAAGAACCTCAAGCGCCACCTGGTCCTTCGCCATGCACATACATCCCCCAAAAAGGCCGGCACCATTGCTTTCACTGATCAACTTCTTCTGGTGCGTTGAAACTTGGGGTTGGTATATTATTACTAGTTGCTGTTAAAGCTTAGATCTTTGAGGCGGGTCTGAGGTCTGATCAGGTGTACCCCTTTTGTTTTTTGAAAAGGTTAAATAAAAAAAGTGTGTTAGTTTACTTGTTTTGAATATTGTGATGAATCTGTTGCCAAATTGACATGTGGAATGAATGGATGAATCTATAGCTTAGTGATATATATATACATATATGAAAGAGTTTAATTTCAACATGTCATCGAAGCAATTTAAAAGTATTGCCATAATGCTCTGTATTTTTTTTCTCTCTGAAATGGCTTCTCCATCTCTGTTTTCGGGTTTTCACTAAGAAAAAGAAACACAGCGAGATCCAAATTTCAACAATCAATTGTCTCTGTTCCTTTGAAACAGCCCCACATCAAATTAGACGAGATGGAATCCATGTTGATTATAGATTTTCTAATCAAATTAAGAATTGCATAGTTGATTTGATTTCTGGGTCAGATTAAATTCGAAGAATTTTCCGTTTTGGAACTCGTTGAACCGACTTCACTGCTTATCTAAGACCCGACCCGGATTGGATTTCATTCTGTTTCTGATTATTCTCCACATTCATTTTTTTTTTTTTTTGGTTGTTTTTTTTGGATAGTGAGTGGTAATATTTCTGAGTGAATATATATATGTTTTTAATTGGGTGGTGAAATCATCCACATGGAGGAATCTGTTTTTTGAGATTTTTGTGTTAATGGCGAAGGTTGGTGCTTGAGGAGAAATTATTGAATATTTTTGGAGTATCACATATTTATATTTATTTATTAATTAATATTTATTATATTTTTTATATTTTGCAATTATTTAATACAAAATCATAAATTTCATATGTTTTATTAAGCGAATTTGTATACATATACACACAAGATTTATAATATTTTTAAAACATTAAAACTTTAATTATTTTTTAAAATATGATAAATTTAACATATACACATACTATTTGTGTATCTATACAAGGGATTAAAAAAAAAAAAAAGGCTTCCAGTTAAAATCTCAACTGGACTAGATAGTCATCGGTCGGAGTTAATGAACAGAAGTCTTTAACTGGTCAAAGTTAATAAAAAGATTCAACTAGATTAAGAGTTAAAATAATGAATCAAGACATTTTATTAATTCTAACTGACAAGAGAACTCTGTCCATTAATTTTGATCGATAAAAGACCTTAACGCTGTGTTTAATTGGGAGATTTGAAATAAGAAATGAAAAATGTAAGTGAAATGTGAATAAAATATATTTACATTTTATCTAATTTTATACATTTTTTTTCCCTTCTAAATCTCTTTCTAAATCCCTCAATGAAACGCAGTATAATTATCTGGACTAGCTGAATTTTCAACCGGAAATAGCTCATTTCAAATTAAAAAAAAAAAGAAGTGTAAATGACCAATTAGAGATTCATTGTCTCCTATTAGAAAGACAAATGAAACGGTTTAAGTTGCGACAATATCCAAAGCCCACTTGACAAAAAAAGGCATTAAAAGATAAAAAGTTAGCCCAATATCTCATCCTCGATTCGTCGCATATATATATATAAATATAATGTGAAGCACAAATGTCAAACACACTTGACGAAACAAGGCACTAAAAGATAAAAAGTTAGCCCAGTATCTCATCCTCGATTCGTCGCATTACTCACTTTTACTAATATATTTTTATATCTATAATGTGAAGTGTTTGGGTATATAAGATACATATTATATATATTTATGTAAGTTTTTATAAATATATATAAGTTATTTTATAAATTTTTATAAATAAATATAAGTTGTGATTTTTTAAATTTTTATAAGTTAATTTATGTATGTTTGTAAAAATTTACTCGATTTTATGAAGTAACTGACGTATATTTGTAAAAATTTACACAAATATATATGGTAAGCTAAAGAAAAAAGAAATCCATTAAACTATAAAGTTAGAGAAAAATTAGGAATCATGAAAATTTTTTCATGAAAATGATCATGAAAGAGTTGTGATCCTTGGATTACCTTGATTAGTGTGTGGTGCTTTATTCTAAGTGTAATCCAAGGGTCACAAATCTTTCATGATTATTTTCATGAAAAGTTTTTCATGATACCTAGCATTGCTGATAAAGTTAACTGCACAGTAATAACTAATGTACCTGCTACAATGTAAGCACACCATTTTTTTTTTTTTTTTTATTCAAAAGAAATTAAAGCTAACAACGGAGAAAATGAGTTCGGAACAACAACCAGAGGGTTAGACCCTCTCAACAAACACTCCAGTCATGTCATCAATGAGGAGAGCTGTGACTTCTGTAAAAGGATCCTCAAGGATCATTACATGTTCCTCCTAAGCTACTCCCAAATTAGCTAACCTATCAGTTACTTTGTTGCCCTCTCTCAAGGTGTGGAGGAGAGAACAGTGACATCTCTGAAGGAGGAATTTAGCATCTTTAATGAGGGCTTTGAGAGGAGAATTTGGATGTGGCCCATGTTGAATTTGGTACATGGCTTGTTTTGAATCTGTTTCAACTACCACATTGGTAACCCCTTTTCTGGAACAAGATGGTGAGTCCTCGATATGTTGCCCAAATTTCTACTTCCAGGCTTATGCAATGGCCCAGTTTGCCATAGTAGCCCCATAACCAAGTGCCTGTCTCGTCTCTCAAAAGTCTTCCATAGCCTGCTTGGCTTTGGTCACCCTTCGAACAACCATCTATATTGAGTTTAAGAGTACCTGCAGTGGGAAAACACCATTTAATTAGCTTAGGTATAGAGAATTGGGGGTGGAGAGAAGATTGAAAAGCCTCATCAATATCATGGACATAATCTCTAATGATCTTAAGGCTGTTATGGATTGGGTTCATTATGTGTTCAAAAACCATTTTGTTGCGATCCTTCCAGATTTGCCAAAGGGTAAAAATAAAAACCAGAAACCATTTTGAGCCAGATAGAATTTTTTTGCTTTTCATGTTAGAGGACACCTAATCAAACAGGGGCTGAACCGATCCTTTCTCCCACCAAGAGTTGTTTTGAATGTGAATCCAAAGTTCTTTAGAGTGGGCACGATCTCAAAGAAGATGCTGCATGTCTTTACTAGAGTGTCCACATGTAGGACATAAATTTGATGAGGTCAAATTTCTCACAAGGCGCAAATGATTGGTCAACAGTCTGCCTCTTAGAATAAGCCAGAGAAAATATTTCTGTTTTTAAGGGATTTTGATTTTCCAGATCCAGAGCCAATCCCTGCCATCCACAACAGAATTAGTAATAATCTTAAAAGCAGAAGTAGTAGAGAATTTACCAAAGGTGGATCCAATCCAAGTAGGAGTATCTGGGAATGTTACAAATCTGGGCCTGTATATTTTAAGGATTTCAGTACGGTCATGTGGAGTTACAAGGGTTGCAAGGCTTTCAATGTTCCAATTTCTTTCCTCATCTAAGATAAGTTTAACTTTGTCAAAGTCATTTGTTTGGTAGGTGGTGTTTGTTTGAGCTAAGGGTTGAGTACTACACCACCACCAATCATTCCAAAGGGAAATATCTTTACCATTACCAACAACCCATTTAACCCCACGTCTGAGGGTATCCCTAGTTTTGCAAATGCTTCTTCAAATGTGAGAGGCTTGAGATCTCTGAGGCCAATTATAGAAGCTTTTATGATGCAAATATTTAGAATGTAGAATTTGGCACTAAAGTTTAGGGTTACGTTTGGTTGTGTTTTGTAATTATGATTTGAGAATATAAGTTGTATTTTGAGTTTGTGGGGTTTGGAATTATGATTTAAGTGTAGAAAATTTGTTTGGTAAAGTGTTTTGAAAATAGTTTTGAAAAGAGTTTTGATTTGAGTGGGAAATTGTTGATGTGACATTTGATATTTGATACAAAAATTTATAACTCATAACTAAACATACAACTCAAAATTATTTTAAAGCACATAAAAAATTTTAAAAATTTCAAAAAATGTTTTTTTCAAATATATAAAAATTAACGTATCAATTGTAAAAAAAAAAAAAAAAATTACTGTTCCGGTCAACCGGCCGGACGTCTTGTTAGGCCAAATTTCGAAAAAAAAAATTGAAAATTGCACTCGGTTTTGACAGAATACACAGTGCTTTCTGCAGAGTTGTGAAAAATTAATTTCACAACTCCATCCAAACATCATACTCAAACTACCACGTTAAAAACTAGTTTGAAAACACAAACAAACAGAGCCTAGATCTTTCACTCAGAAATTTCCACCCAAATTTAGTAAGAAGAGTAGCATTATGGTCCCTAACCTTTCTAATGCCTAATCCTCCCTCAATTTTGCTTCTGCAGACACCATTTTCCTTTTGATATATGCATTTTAGTGTACAAGTATCACCTTTTGTATTGTTACCAAATTAATGTCCACATCTATAAGCAGGGAAGAAAAATTTACACAAGTGTATACAGTATGCACTTGTACATTTAAAAATTATCTATAATATATATGGAGCTAAAATAAAAAAGAAATCTATTAAATTATAAAGTTAGCTGCACAACAATAGTTAATATACACCCACGCAGCCACACCCTTTTCCTTTTCATATATGCATTTTAGTGTACAATTATCACCCTTTGTACGTTGCCAAATTAATGTCCACACATCTACAAGCAGAGATGGAGCCACCTTATGGCCAAAGGTGGCCATGGCCCCTGTATTTGCCATAACCTATGCATATATAGTATATATGTTTAGTAAAATATTATTTACTTTGACTAAAATAAATATAAAATAAGTGATAAGATTAGAACGCAATAACTAATTCCGTAAATTGAGAAGGAAATCGCTAAAGCAATTAGTACAAATTCAATTATAGATGAATTCCGTAATAAAAAAGGATGCCAGGTTCAATTTTGATAGATGTAATTGAAGAAAAAAAAATTATTTAGTTTTGATTTATTAATTTTTGTCTTTTTTTAAAAAAAGTATCTTGGTTTATATTAACTATTTGATATATTTTGATACGTTGCAATTTTCAAATCTATCTATCTATATATAAAAGTAAAAGGGACATTTTAGTGAGAAGCCTTTTAGGAGTTTCAAATCCTCATTTTAATTTTCTTGATTATCTTAATTTTAAATAATAACTTTTATTTAATAATCCCACATAGGGAAAAGAAGGAAAAAAAATGAGTTGTTTTACTCATACAAGGAGAATCTTATACTCCCATCCCATTTAGTGAGTAGCCTTGTGAGATTTTCAATATCTCATATTAATTTTTTGGATTTTTTTAATTTTAAACAATTAAGAAAATCTCCATTGGCTAATTTTTATTTAAAAATCTCACATTGGAAAAAAAGGAAAAAGTGAATTATTTAGGTTGGAAGCTTTTATCATAGTAGGTTAATGGTTCACTAAACTGTACGGTGAAAATATACCTCTCTAATAGGAGGCCAACTTATATAATTTAAAAGCTTTTTTTAATAATTAATGTTATTATTATTATAACAAAATGGTTTTGAAATTTGGAGGCCGTCACCCATCTCCTCCAATTGGGTCCATCTTGCTTGCATGACTATAATTAATTATAGTTTTAAAATAATATTTTGCTTCAAATGTAATGATGCAAGTTAATTCCACGATTATGAGCACATGGATGACAATGTAACAAGCCACATATCGGAGAGGAAAAGAGGTCAGTCAATTAACTTTGATTTATTTTTAATTTTTATTAGCAACATTCTGAACAAATTAAAGTTCGATTTACTTTAAGCGAGACTATCATTTATAATCACGTAATTTTATTATATTTAATTTTTAAAAATAAATAATATATATAATTTTGTAAATAAATCAGATATTTTTATTAAAGATAAATGCAGTGAAATCACATGAACATAAGTTTAGAATGAATTTGATTTTTTTTTTTTAAATATCCATATGAGTTTACAAAATGATCGAGTATGATAAATTTACTAACCTAACTATGCCTCTCTAATTTCTGTTGGCTAACTTTCATTTACCTTTTATTTTACAATCTCACATTGGAAAAAAAAAAAAAAAAAAAAAAAAAAGTGAATTGTTTCACTTACATAAGCAAAAGGAAATTTTTAGTGAGAAGCCTATGATCAATATCTCATACTCATTTTTCTAATTTTCTTAATTTTAAACAATTAAGAAAGTCCTCATTGGCTAGCTTCCATTTAACTTTTATTTTACAATCCAACATAATTTTAATTTTAAAAATAATTTTGTATGAGATTTTGAAACTCTCATAATATTTAACTTTAAAGATAATTACAATCTCACATCGAGAAGAAAAGAAAGAAAGAAAGAAGTGAATTGTTTCATTTACATAAAGTGAATCTTATGCCCTAATTTATATAGATTATTGAAATTTCTTAATTTTAAACAATTAAGAAAATCTCCATTAGTTAACTTCCATTTAACTTTTACTAGTATATCACCCGTGCTATGCACAGGATAAAATAATATATTATTTAATAAAAATATGATAATTATGTTTAATTTTTTTATATTATGTAAAATAAAAGTTAAATGAAAGTTAATCAATCGATATTTTCTTAATTGTTTAAAATTGAGAAAATCAAAAAAAAAAAAAAATAGTATGAGATATTGATCATAAGGATTCTCACTAAAAATCTCATTTTGCTTATATAAATGGAAGTATAAGATTCACTTTATGTAAATAAAACAATTCACTTTTTCATTCTTTTCTCGATGTCAGATTATAAAATAAAAGTTAAATAAAATTGAACCGATAGAGATTTTCTTAATTGTTTAAAAGTTAACAATTGTTTGGGCAGTAATTTATTTCGAATCAAGCAATCTTAGCCATTTAATTTTTAATTAAGTTAAACTTTAATTTATTTCGAATCAAACAATATAACCAATATATTCTAATAACATCGTTAAAATTACAGTGAAACCAGCGAATCAGTCAAACCGAAAACAGTTCACCCTATCGATTGGGTCAAAAGACCAACCAACTTATACAAAAATTAAATAATTCAAACTTCTAAATTTTATTGCAATTTTAAAATTTAAACTGTCTTGAACTAAAACGTACACAACACTACAATATTAAAAGGAAGCATAAGGTTCATATAGTGAAACAACTCATTTTTTCCTCATTTTCCTAATGTGGGATTGTAAAATAAAAGTTAACAATTATTTGGACAGAAAGTTCATTTCTAATCAAGTAATCTCAGTCGTTCAATTTTTAATAAAGTCAATCTTAGTTTATTTCAAATCAAACAAATCTAAACAATATATTTTGATAAAACAACTAAAACTGTGGTTAAACCAATGAATTAGTCAAACCGAAAATGATTTAGTCTAATCGGCTAAGTCAAAAGACCAATCAATTTACAACAAAATTAATTAATTAAAATCTGTAAATTTTATTTTAAAATTTCAACCATCTTAATCTGAAATACGCACAATACTATAATATTAAATGAGAGTATAAGATTCACTTTATATAAGTAAAATAACTCACCTTGTATTTCTTTTCTCGATGTGAGATTGTAATTATTTTAAAGTTAAATATTATGAGAGTTTCGAAATCTCATACAAAATTATTTTTAAAATCAAAACGTCAATGTGGGATTGTACAATAAAAGTTAAATGGAAGCTAGTTAATAGAGATTTTCTTAATTGTTTTAAATTAAGAAAAAAAAAATAAAAAAAAAATTAGGTATTGATTATAAGGTTTCTCACTAAGGATCTTCTTTTGCCTATATAAATGGGAGTATAAAATTCACTTTATATAAGTGAAATAATTCAATTTTTCCTTCTTTTCCTGATGCGGGATTGTAAAATAAAAGTTAAATGGATATGCATATTGGATTGCAGATTGAAACTGTGGTTATAAAACCACATTCACATAGCATGGGTGATATGCTACGAGTTCTTAAACACAAAAAAAAAAAAAAAAAAAAAAAAAAAATGATATTGATTATTGGGTTTCTCACTAAAAATCTTCTTTTGCTTATATATAAAGGAGCATGAGATTCACTTTATATAAGTGAAACAATTCACTTTTTCCTTCTTTTCTCGATGTGAGATTGTAAAATAAAAATTAAATGGAAGCTAACCAATGGAGATTTTCTTAATTGTTTAAAATTAAGAAATTTCAATAATTTATATAAATTGGAGCATAAAATTTACTTTATGTAAATAAAACAATTCACTTTTTCCTTCTTCCCCCCTCCCAAATTTAGGATTGTAAAATAAAAGGTAAATGGAAGTTAACCAATAAAAATTTTCTTAATTGTTTAAAATTAAGAAAATTCAATAATTTTAGAATGAGGGTTTAGAGCTTCTAAAATGTTTCTTCCTTAAAACTCTCTTTATAAGATTCATTTTATATAAGCGAAACAACTCACTTTTTCGTTAATTTCCTAATGTGGGATTGTAACACTTTATATAACTGAAACAACTCATTTTTTCTTTATTTTCTTGATGTAGGATTGTAATTATTTTAAAGTTAAATATTATAAGAGTTTCAAAATCTCATACAAAATTATTTTTAAAATCAAAATTATGTAGAATTGTAAAATAAAAGTTAAATAGAAGCTAGGCAATGGAGATTTTCTTAATTGTTTAAAATTAAGAAAATCTAAAAAATGAGTATGAGATATTGATCATAGGGTTTCTCACTAAAAATCTATTTTTGCTTATATAAATGGGAGTATAAGATTCACTTTATGTAAGTGAAACAATTCACTTTTTCTTTTCTTTTTTTCGATGTGGAATTGTAAAATAAAAGGTAAATGAAAGCTAGTCAACAGGAATTAGAGAGACATAGCTTAGGTTGGTGAATTTATCATACTCGATCATTTTGTAAACTCATATGCGTATTAAAAAAAAAAAAAAAATCAAATTCATTCTAAAGTCATATTCATGTAATTTCAATATATTTATCTTTAATAAAAATATATGATCTATTTATAAAATTATATATATTATTTATTTTTAAAAATTAAATATAATCAAATTACGTGATTATAAATGATAGTCTCTCTCAAAGTAAATCAAACTTTAATTTGTTCAGAATGTTGTTAATAAAAATTGAAAATACATCAAACTGAATCAATTGACATTTTCTCCTCTCCGACATGTGTGTTGTTACATTGTCATCCATGTTCATAATCGTGGAATTAACTTGCATCATTGCATTTGGAGCAAAATATTGTTTTCAAAATATAATTAATTGTTTTAAAAATATAATTAATTGTAGTCATGCAAGCAAGATGGACCCAATTGGGGGAGATGGGTGACGGCCTCTAAATTTCAAAACCCTTTTATTATAATAATAATAATAACATTAATTATTAAAAAAAAACCTTTAAATTATATAAGTTGATCTCCTATTAGAGAGGCATATTTTCAACGTACAGTTTGGTGAACCATCAACCTAAACCTAAACAATTCACTCTATTCCAACCTAAACAATTTATTTTTTATTTCTTTTTTTGATATGGGATTTTTAAATAAAAGTTAACCAATGAATTTAAAATTAAGAAAATCAAGAAAATCAGTATGAGATATTGAAACTCTCACAAGGCTCCTCACTAAATGGGATATGAGTATAAGATTCTCTTTATATGAGTAAAACAACTCATTTTTTTTTCCTTCTTTTCTTGATGTGGGATTATCAAATAAAAATAATTATTTAAAATTAAGAAAATCTAGAAAATTAGAATGAGGGTTTGGAGCTCCTAGAAGGTTTCTCACTAAAAAGTCCATTTTCTTTATATATAGAGATTTTACAATTTCATATCGGAAAAAGAAGGAAAAAGTGAATTGTTTCCCTTATATAAAGTAAATCTTATTGTCACGACCCGCTCCCTGTACCCAAGGGTTAAGCATCGTGATGGCCAGTAACTGAAGTTACCCACAGCTAATTCTTAAACAAATCGATAAACGCGAGCGGAAGTGATATTTAAATGAGGGTACCAAAAGAATCATTGGAGCTTCTATTTTTATTACAAAATTATACTGACAAAAAATGCCGATATTTACATAGAAACATATCAATAAAAGTGCTGTGTGTATCTATTCTGCAGCCCCGCATCTAAGACTTTGCAAAAACTATTTCTGAATTGCATGTTTCCTGAAAATTGGTAAACAGCTATAAGCACATGGCAGAGTGAGAAATATTATACCAAGAGTATAAGAGACACAAAATAACCATGGATAGTTAGTTAGGCCAAAACATTTACATAACTCAGTTTGGTAAATAAATCGTTGGTAAACAAATCATTTAAGTGGCAGAAACTGAAATACAGAAATTATGTAAGTAAATGACCATAATCACGGTATAGAACAGAACAGAACAGAGGTCACAAAAGTGACAGTCAGAACAGAAGTACGGATTTAAGAGGTGGCTCATACGGATTCTAGAGGTGGCTCCCACAATAGTGTGACACTTAGCTCCGCACAGAACATAGGTCAATGGATCAGAGGGCCACAAAGTAACCAAACAGAGGCCAATGGTTATTTAAGTCCCCCAAGGCGTGGGACTCACGTGGTGGTGCTTACAAAACATAATTGTTTATAAGGTTATAGTCAAATATTCTTTAAAATATAAACAAACATATCTATGGGTTTCCTTTTAAGCAATTAAGGTTCAGAAATAAAACCACGTAACTGAAACCTTTATAAAACATAACTTTTATTAATATACTAATAAAACATAACTTGTGTAACATAGCTTTTGGTAAGTCAAAATATATGTAAAATATATTATGGTGACTTAAGGTATAATATAACTCACATTAACTTTAATATATTACTCTTTCTTTCCACTATCAAAGACCCTTTCACCTTCCACTACTATTTCCTTATTCCTCTCTCTCTTTCTTTCTTTCCTTTTTTTCTTTCTTCTTTCTTTTCTTTCTTCTTCACCGAGCCGAATCACCTCCCTATTTATAAGGAGGTGAGGCCATTGGTTGGCCAACACGTGGCCAGGCCATCCCTCTCTCCCAGATTCGATATTTAATTTTATAATTCGTTCTTATCCTTAATAAATATTTACCCATTGACCCAATATTTTGATATAATTATATAAATTAATTAATTCTTAATTAAATTACACTTTATCGTATACCAACATAAAATAAATTATTTATTTTACTACTACACCCATTATTATTATTATTATTATCTATATTATTATTATTTATATTTTGACCCCTAAACTTTTAATAATTATATTATTTTACAAAATTACACATAATAATATATAATAAATTATATATTTTCATAACTGAGATTAAATAATATGAGTATAAATTCTACAGAATAATTACAAATATGGGTTGTTATACTTATACTCCCATTTATATAAGTAAAAGAAGATTCTTAGTGAGAAGCCTTATAATCAATAACATTTTTTTTTTATTTTCTTAATTTTAAACAATTAAGAAAATCTCCATTGGTTAGCTTCCATTTAACTTTTATTTTACAATCTCACATAGACGTTTTAATTTTAAAACTAATTTTGTATGAGATTTTGAAACTCTCATAATATTTAATTTTAAAATAATTACAATCCCACATCGAGAAAAAAAAATAAAAAGTGAGTTATTTCACTCATATAAAGTGAATCTTATACTCTTATTTAATATTATAGTATTGTACATGTTTCAGTTCAAGATGATTTAAATTTTAAAATAAAATTTAAAGGTTTTAATTAATTAATTTTGTTATAAATTGGTTGGTCTTTTGACTTAGCTGACTAGGTTGAATTGTTTCCGGTTTGACTGATTCACTGGTTTAACCACGGTTTTAGCTGTCTTATCAAAATATATTGCTTAGATTTGTTTGATTTAAAATAAACTAAGATTGACCTTATTAAAAATTGAACAATTGAGATTGCTTGATTATAAATGAATTTCTCGTCCAAATAACTGTTAACTTTTATTTTATAATCCCACATCAGGAAAATGAGGAATTAAATGAGTTGTTTTACTATATAAATCTTATACTCCCATTTAATATTGTAGTGTTGTGTATGTTTTAATTCAAGACAGTTTAAATTTTAAAATTAAAATAAAATTTAAAAATTTTAATTAACTAATTTTTGTATAAGTTGGTTAGTCATTTGACCTAGCCGATAGGGTGAGCCATTTTCGGTTTGACTAATTCGTTGGTTTAGTTGCGATTTTAGCAGTTTTATCAAAATATATTGGTTAAATTTGTTTAATTCGAAATAAGTTAAAAATTAACCTAATTAAAGATTAAACGGCTAATATTGCTTGATTCAAAATAAACTTCCTACCCAAACAATTGTTAACTTTTAAACAATTAAGAAAATCCTTATTAACTAACTTCTATTTAACTTTTATTTTATAATCCCACATTGAGAAAAGAAGAAAAAAGTGAATTGTTTTATTTGCATAAAGTGAATCTTATACTCCCATTATATAAGCAAAATGAGATTTTTAGTGAGAAATCTTATGATCAATATCTCATATTAATTTTTTTGATTTTTTTAATTTTAAACAATTAACACGACTAGAAATATGACTTTTTGCGTCAATTTTTTTGCGACGGATTATTTAACCGTCGCAAAAAATAACGTTTTCCATCAAATTCTAATTTTACTTGACCCAACCGTGTTCTTAACCCAAAAAAAAAAAAAAAATCATGTAAACTTGACCTATGTCCCCTTTTTTCCTTATTTCCCAAATCTGATCTCTCTCTCTCTCTCTCTCAAAATCTATCTCTCGCTCGAATCTCACTGTCTCTCTTGCTCGACTCTCACTTTGATGAAGATTTGAAGATTTTGATCGATTGTTGATGAAGATTTGAAGATTTCAATCTGCTGTTGATGAAGATTTCGATCGATTCATAATCGAGATTCATAATCGGTAAGCCTAAACACTTCTTTGTTTCTCTCTGTAATGTTTGACACATCTTCACCGATTCAACTCTCTCTGTAATGTTTGACACATCTTCATCGATTAATCTGCAATGTGTAAATTGAAACATTAATCGATTCAACTCTCTATCTCTTTCTGTAATCTAGCTCTTCTCTCTGCTCTTCGCTTCTCTCTCTCGCTCTCTCTATATATATATATCCATGTCATGTATCATGATTGAATGAGGCATTTTTTGGTTCAACATTGAGAAACATTTTAGCTCATAACAGATCTACTTGCTCGTAATCTCTCTCTCTCTTTGATTTTGTTTGTATGTTTTTATATGTGTCTAATTTTATTTTATTTTTTGTCTGTACGTATATATATATACAAAAGCATATATGTAAGATGTAAAGTGATATCATCAGTTTCTATGGTGAGTACAAAGCAAAAGGCAAGGCTTCAAGGAGGTTCACGACATTGCTTCGTCAGAGGTATAATTCATCTTTTATTCATTTATTCTTATCGTTTTTGTTTTGCTGATGCGCTGAAGCTTGATTTGATTGTTGAGAAATATTTTTTAGATGATCGTTTGGATGAAATTTGAGAAGTAAATTTCATTCAAATTCACTAGGGTTTTCTTCTCATCTGGTTACCGGTTATATATTTAGATTAGTTTTGTTTGAAACTTGTTTTCTGACATTAAATCGAATTTTTCCATGTGGTGTTTGTTCGCAAAACTGATGATATCAAAGATGAAGGTACTTTTTTCCATATGTTTTTACATTGTGATCTATGGCTTTCATTTGATTGTAACATTTTTCATTAATTTGTAAAGAGAAAGGAAAAGAACAGAGAAAATATAGAGTAAAAAGATGCTAAATTATTATTATCATAATTTTCACTTTATTTTTCCTACACAAATCCCTGATCCAAACATAGCATGAGTTTTTCGTTAATATTCTTCATTACAATTGTATGGCAGCTAGTAAGATAGTCTCATTGGGAGTTGGAGGTTGTATTGGGTATCTGTTTTGCAATTGGTAAGTTCCCTTGGGCTCTCTTGCCCATTTTTTTTTGTTTGTCCTCTGTTTTTGTTGTTTCAACTTTTTTTTCTTTTCAATCAATTTCTACTTGGATTATTATTAGTCTTTTTATGTTAGTAATTGCTATTTATCATTCAATGCTCATTGATCTAGTAGAATTAATGAACTAGAGGATAAAAAGTCAAGTACTTAAAACATTTGAGATACTGGCAATAGGGCTTTGGTAGAGTGAAGAAAGTGACCAAAACACATGATGGCTTGTTTGGTACACACAATAGATTGAAGAGAAAAAAAGAAAAGAAAAGATAACGCTACTGAGGCTTGATGAGACCCTAAGAGATTTTTATTTTTTATTATAAATAACTTGCTAGAATAGAATAACAAGGCTGCCTCTATGACTTCTTGTCATCAATGAATGAAAAGATAAGACTTTAATATCATTTCTTGATGACTGTAAATGTGGCTTAAACTAAAAAATGCATGACAAGCAGAACACACTAAATAAAAACTAGGATCTTAATAACAATTTACATAATCTAAAGTTCAATTGGGCTTGTCTTGCATTATCATGATCTTTTGGCTCAAAGGTTGCTCGTTATTTGTTCTTGGTATAAATTTGACAAATACAAATAATGATAGTTGTTGTTGTGTTTTTTTTTTTTTTTTTTTAATAATGAAACTCTCTTGAAAATAGGTTTTATGAGATACATGAAAGGCAGCCATCCAAAGAAAGAAGGTATTTAGATCCCTTTTCTTTTTAATTGTTCCTTAAGTCTCACTCTTGTGTCTAATGCGGGTATGAGCAATAACGATGTGGCTAGTTTGAATGTGTTTTTTATTTGTGCTACGTGATGAGAAATAGACTTTTTACCTTGTAAACTAGACGGTTCTATATATTTTCTTATGAGCTGTGCACTTTATGATATTTTTTTCAGGAAGTAAATATATGTATTTTTTCTATATATTGGCAGTTTTTTTAACCCCCCCCCCCAAAAAAAAATTTAATATGTTTAATTTATAATGTTTTTTAACTTATGCTTGCCTATATCATGTAATTCGAATAAAACTGAAAATGTTATTGGCTATGAATTGTTTTCCTGACTCATTCTTTCTTGCATATCAATTATTTTTTTGTGTGTATAATATATCTGTCAACTGTTCATACATAGTGGAGGTAACCATTTCATAGGGAGACATGATAATTTGACACAAGAACCAGGTAACTGGTAACCTCTCTATCAAACCCTTTTGGGATGGGGATGAGAGGCGGCCCAGAATGAGGGTGGTATCTTGGGTTTGTGTTTTGGTGGGTTTGAACTAATTCTGCTCATCACTTCACTGCTTATAAATTAAACTTCGGTTTTAACATTCACAACTGACTTTCCACTTCACAACGGACATTTCCTAAGGCAAAAATCTGGAATCATTACATTTATATGAATAATGGAGCTGGAAAAGGTACGTGTAGCCTAAATGCATTTGTGTGCAGCCGAGGGCCCAAAGTTTGTTTGGGTGGTCCTGCTCTCCCGCTCTCAATTCTCAATTTGCAAATAGGGCTTGAAGCCATGGTAAATTTGTGGATTCCACTCAACAAATATGCAAATCATGCTATTAGCAACATCCTTATAAATGCCTCGGTTTAGAATCTAGTCATATGGCCTAATATCTGAATAGAACATCAAATATGACACATTTGTCTACATTAATTTTGAGACTAGCCACTCTCGTAATTGAGCAAGCATAACATGTGCTAGCTTATTTGAATTACCACGCTCAGTAATCTTGTGACTAGGGGGAGCCTTTAAGAGTAATAAAGTACCAAGTATATGTCTCACATTCTTAATTCTTAAGAACATTTATTTTCAACATTAATTCTATGGATTAATCAACTACGTTCACTTTGTTGTGTGAAAGCAGCAGGTTTAATTATCTGTCTACTTCTTGTTTATCTAAAATATATAATGGACCAAGTTGAATTTCATTTCTTTCTTTTATTTTTATTTTTTTGTTTTGAAACTAGACAAAGTTGATTTAAAGAAAGCGATGAAGAAATAGAATTTGAATTTGAGAGGGTTGTAGAGAAGTTAGATCACCACAGGGTGCACTGTCCTAAATGTAATTCTTGCATTACCAAAGTTGCTCTTCGTAAAAAGGTAAGGACTAGTACTGTTCCTCCTAAGCCATTTGATCTGCTTAAATGCTTCTCCTGCTTCAGCATTTTCATTCCCAAAGGTACAACTTCTCCCTTGCCTTCCTACTTGGTTTTGGTTGTGTTTTTGTTTTATTCAGTTTTTATTTTTTGTGTTTTCGAGAGAAAATAATGAAACGAAGTGATAGACATTTTGATTTCTAACGATGAATATGAATGAAATTTCCCACTTGAATACTTGAATTAATTCAGGAATTTTTCGAAGACAAAATGGGATCACAAATGAACAAAGTTTACATGAGACGTCATCTGTACTGGATGAAAATCTTTCCTCCATTTTCGCAGATGATCGCAAGGGGAAAATGGTGAAGATTGATCAGCAGCAAGGTAATATGTCATCTGCAACTTCACTTTTATGATCTCTGACTTGGAAAGTGGAAATCCTCTTTCCTCAACTTAATTTTTTTATCTAATGGCAATCCTCCAAAGAAAATTGAATTCTTTTGGTTGGTTTTGCCAAACTAGAAATTTTCTGATGTCTGACTAGGAAAGTGGAAAAACATTTTCCTTTCCACTTGTGTTAATTCAAACAGAAGAAGCCCAAGGAATTTTACATAACTAAGAACTACACAAATATTCTAACTATTACATACTGTTCAAACTTGAAATTTTATCCTTTCACACACTCATTTTCTTCATTTCTTGATTAATCTGTGGCGCTAGCGTTCATTCTGGACTACAATGTTGATTAACGTTAAAAATTTGTTAAGCAGGGAAGTTTTTTGATATATTCCAGGCTTCTACGAGCAAACAAAATCCTCAGCCAACATCTGCCATAGCCGGAAATTATTCCACTTGCGTCACATATGAGACAGTGAGCATGGTGATTGGTCAAGAAGGTAACATATGTTAGACTAATTTCATCTATAATAGATTTAAACATGCTTCAGTTCATGGCATGACTAATCTAATATGAGCCATACATACTGGTGCACTTGAAGAGTCAGTCATAGCTGCTGACTGAGTTGATGAAGCTTTGAGTTGTCTACTGCAATCTGAAAAGAGAATTTGTTAGGAGAAAGCGAGAGGGTTCTGAAGATATTTAGATTGTATTTTCTGTTGGATGAGCATCATTATTTTGTAGTGCATAATGTTGAATGTCTTAATCTTGTGCTTGTTAGTCACAAATCATTGTGCAAAATATCAAGAGAAGTAATCACTTAAATGTGTTAGGAGTTGACATCTGTAATAGGCAACAGAACAATCTAGAATGGTCAGAGAAGTTAAATTTATGAAACTTGGGGAGAAAACCCATTGGGTTTGAAACTAGTTTTAGTACAAAATTATAAGTCGCTATAGGCTATATTTTGTTAAAATTTTTGATGCATTGATTTTTTGGAAGAAGGGCTCAAGTCTTGTTGATATAATGAAAAGATGGGTACTTTAAACTAATCAATAATTTTGTCTTGTTCTTTCCTTGAAGTGTCATGATAGTTGTAGAGGCTTCATTCCAGTTGCCATGTTATTGCAAATTAATTTTTTTGTGGTTAGAATTGGTAAATTCCTACTTGTGGAAGTTGTGTGATACTATCTCCATCATTTGGGTTTAATACTACAAATTTGTATTTTATTTATTTTTTTCATTGGTTTCTTACTCCTTTTTTTTTTTCCCTCCATTTTTTTAGCATGCTGCATATCCTGATCTAGATGCTTCCACATCGTTCTTTGGTGTTTATTATGGTCATGGAGGTAAGAATCTAATGTTCAATTCTACAATTGTTATTATTATGGGGATCGTTATTTATTAATACAGAGAAAGGTGATCTTATTTGATTTCATATTTTATGAATAGGTTTTGCTTGCAATTTGGATTTGTTATGCTTTATCACTCATATGTTCTGGCAGTTCAATATTTAAGTAACTGATTAGGCAGTAGGTGATTTAGGTAGTCCTTCGCTGCATTTCATGCTTGTTCTTTATTTATTTATGTTTTTGATAGGTATGTAGATTGGTTCCTTATGGATGGCACTATTACCATTTCACAAAGCTTAATTTAGAAATTATTTAAAATTTTAATTGATGATGCTTTCCCTGGTTGAGAACCTTATTGGAGGAAATGCAATTTTTGGTTCTGCAATCTTTCTTCAGATAGATTCAAGTTCTCTAATGGGAAGTTCAGTGTGATTTGAAATGGGAGGCTTGGTAATTTAAATTGATGAATTGTATATTTTAGAATATTCTTTTCTCCCCTCTCCTTTCCCATTTTGAACAGAATGTGCCTTTGATGATCCGCATCTCAGGGTTTGTAGTTGATGAGTTTCTGGTTGAAAAATATTCCTCATACATCAGGGAGCAATGGTAGTTCAAGCCGTCAAGTATATGGAAATTTGTTGTTTGAACAACCCATAATATGTTATTCAGATGTGACTGAACTTCTGGTGCAGTCTTAATCTTCTATTATATATATAGGTTGTTCCTTTATCTCCACATTTTTCTATCCTGCAGATTTATAAGTTGCTTTGCGAACTTTGAAAAATTATTCCATGAATGAACTATTTTTGCGTATTCAACCCTGCACGTACATACAAATATGGTGATAATAATTTGGCACATTTAATTATTGATACTCTCCTAAACCCTTTAAATTGCAGGTAAGGTTGTTGCTAAGTTTTGAGCCAAGTATCTCATCAGCAAGTGCTTAAGCATGGAGCATATTCTACTTGGAAGACCTCACTGGAGCAGTTGAAATCAATTTGTCTAATGCAATATCCTCTGCATGTTTATATTTTTCCCTTTCGAGAGACTTATTATCTGTTTTGAATGTTTGGATTTGGATTGCCCTATAATGTCCAAAAGCGAAAGTTCTCATTGTAGGCCTTTTTAAAATGAAAAATAATACGTGAATGTTGAGATTTTTGCAAATATGTCTTTACTTTTATTGTATATAATATTTGCATATATATATATATGATTGTAGGTATTTTTTTTTATTTTTGCGACGGTAAGAAGATGGTCGCTAATACATTGAAGGCCTTTTTTAAACTCTTTTGCGACGGCAAAATATCAGTCGAGATAAGTAGGTTAGGCGGTCGCAAATAGTTTGCGACTGCTATTTTGCGGTCGCAAAAAGTATTTGCCACCCCCACATTCGCGACCCTCATTTGCCGTCGCATGGGCCGTCGCAAAAAGTCTTTTGCGACTGTCTTTTTATTATTTGCGACGGCTTGTAACGGTCGCAAAAAGTACTTTTTTTAGTAGTGTAAGAAAATCTCGCTTGGTTAACTTCCATTTAACTTTTATTTTACATAATATAAAAAAATTAAATATAATTATCATATTTTTATTAAATAATATATTATTTTATGACGTACATAGCACGAGTGATATATTCGTTAGAATATATAAAAATGTAAATGTAGTTGGAGTTGGATATACATAATATTTGGCCCTCTATCTTGAAATCCTGACTTCATCCCTGTTTATAAGGATGACATTCTATGGTAAACTCTTTTGAAAATAAAATACAAAAATGTTAACAATCATGATCAATGATTTTGAAATTTATCTCAAAGGTGAGGTGCATGGTATGGATTTAATATTAGTGGGATGTGAATCATATTTACAATTAATATAATCCATCGATTTACTTTTTGAATAATTTTTTGGATAAATTTTTTGAATACGTAATTTTGGTGAACTTAAAATTCTTATCAACTCTGTGGAGACATATTGGACCTTGTGAATATGAATAAATTTCGAATGTTACCCATAAATTACACGTATCTGTTAAACTCATGCCGAGTACCTTATGCCCCCATAAGAGTGAAACATGAGAAACTATCCTATAATGGAACTTCCATGTTCAACACCTAAGTCATCCGTGCATATTAATAATCTACCTCTTTGGAAATACTAAAAACTATTTTTAATTTTTTAAAATTATTTATTCACAAAAATAAATAATGGATGTTTTCAAACTTTTGAATATCATTGTTTATAAAAACACAAAAAAGGATAAACTACCAATAAATTCTAATAATTGAACTTAATTTTCATTAAGTTGTATTGAAAGTTAGTCCAAATAAAATAGTTGTTAAAAATAATTTTTGTGACTTTTTTTACATTTGTCTTTAAAAATTAACAATTAGTGACTTTTTTGTCACAATTATTATAAATTGTCACTAAAATTTACTATTAGTGATATTTTTATGTGACGAATTTTTTAAATTGTCTTTGAAAGTTAAAAATTAGTAACTTTTTTTGTGACTATTTTTTTAAGCTATCACTAAAACTTTTACTTAGTAACTTTTTTGTAACAAATTTTTTAAACTGTTGCTAAAGATTAATAATTAGTAATATTTTTTTAGTAGTGTTTAATGAAAAATATCGTTAATTGTCACATGATTTATTGAATAATAGGTTTACTTATTAAGATGTACACATAAGTCCCAAAACGAAATAGAAAAAACAAAAACAATACCAAACAGTTAATTGCCATCCCAATAAATTTAACTTTTATTAAACTCATCCAATCATACATGCACACACAAAGGTGAGTTATGCCAATTGTTTACCGGCGATCAATTTTCACAACATGAAGCATCATGTATTAGAATCTTTTCAAAGGCTTTAAAATATAAATAAATAAATAAATAAATAAAGGGGAATAGAAAGCAAGTGATTAAAAAATTTCCAAAGTTGCATGGATGGCAAGCACTATCAAAAAGAAATTGATTATCTCTTATTTGCACCGTGGAAATTGAAGGGAAAAAACCAAAAATATTATTCAAAAAAAATAATAATAATTACAAAATAAATGAACATAAAGAGCACCACTATTTCATCTTAGTAAGTTGAATTCGAACTTTCTGTTAGGGAAAACATATGATTTCCCATAAATAAATCAATTAATGAGAATAAAAATTAATGTGAAAAAATTAAATCAACACTGACACAAGAATTTTTTCGTGGTTCTCTCAATGTGAGGTACGTCCACGGAATCGAAATCTGATTCCATTATCAACCAAAAAGTTTTCAAACAATTACAAACGAGACACGAATGGTTTTACAAACCACCCTTAGGTGAATTCTAAATAATCACAAATAAATAAGAGGAAAGACCTCAGCAAATAGATGAACAAATTGTCTTCGAAACAAAGTTGAAGAAGACCACAAATCCGAATAAAAAATAGCTTCACCAAATTAAATTCCACCGAATTGAATTCACAGCAAGCTAAACTTTGGGAACCAACCCACCGAATTGACAAGCACTAATCTCACCAACAAATCATACCCAAGAACTATCCTGCGGAAGAACAATTCACTGCTGCAGCCTTTTCTTTCTCACTGAAAACTAAACAATATTTATGGGCCTTTTTCTCAAACCTTAGTTGCTACCAAACTGAATATTAAATACCCATTGAGTCTCCAAAAGTCAAATATAATATATTAAAAATATATTATAACCAACACCAAACCAAATTAAATTTTTTAATAAACCAATTAGGTACCATACTCCAATAAGGAGGTATACCCAACAATTTTCCCCTACCAACTTAGGTAGAGACATCAACCATATCCGCCAAAGTTCGACACTTCATATGTTTGTCCCTCGACAAAGTCTTAGTCAACAAATCAGAAATATTATCATCAGTGTGAACTTTTTCGAGTTGGAATAATTTCGAATCTAACACACCATGAATCCAATGGTATCTCACATCAATGTGTTTTGATCTCGAATGAAAAGTAAAATTTTTATTTAAATGAATAGCACTTTGACTATCACAATAAAGCACATACCTTTCTTGCTTCAAACCTAACTCTTATAAAAAAATTTTCAACCATAACTCTTCTTTACAAATTTCTGTAATGGCAATAAATTCAACTTTGGTAGTTGAGAGAGCAACACATTTTTGTAATTTAGATTGCCATGCCACAGCTCCCCTTGCAAAAATCATCAAATACCCCGAAGTAGATTTCCTAGAATCAACATCGCCGGCTATGTCAGAATCCGTGAACCCATCAAGTATCGGCTTACCATCTCCAAAACACAAACACACCTTCAAAGTCCCTCGAAGATACCTTAAAATCCATTTTACCGCTATCCAATGTTCTTTACCCGGATTAGAGGGAAAATGACTCACCACACCACCGGAGTGAGCAATATTCGGCTTTGTACAAACCATTGCGTATATCAAAGAACCAACCGCTGAAGCATAAGGAATTTTCTACATCTCTTCCTTGTCTTTCTCACTTGTAGGACATTGATTCGAACTAAGCTTGAAGTGACCCACAAGTGGACAACTAACCGGCTTTACTTCATCCATGTTGAACCTCTCAAGCACTTTCTTAATGTAGCTTTCTTAAGACAACCAAATCAGCTCATTTTTGCGATCACGAACAATTTTCATACCAAGTTTCTTAGCCGGCCCCAAATCTTTCATAGCAAAAGACTTGCTCAACTCTAACTTCAACTTGTTAATCATAGTATAATCTTAACCCACAATTAACATGTCATCAATATAAAGTAAAAGAATAATAAATTTGTCATCCGAAATTTTTTTCACAAATACACAATAATCTGAAGTGGTTTTAGAAAAACCATTATTTATTATGAAAGAATCAAATTTTTTATACCATTGCCGCGGGGCTTGCTTGAGGCCATATAAACTTTTCTTCAATTTGCAAACAAATTTCTCTTTCCCTTTCTCTACAAAACCTTCCAGTTGTTCCATGTAAATTTCTTCTTCAAGGTCACCATGAAGAAATGCAGTCTTTACATCAAGTTGCTCAACTTCAAGGTTCATACTTGATGCTATGCCAAGTACAACTCGAATAGAAGACATCCTCACAACCGGTGAGAAAATCTCATCAAAGTCAATGCCTTTCTTTTGCCCAAAGCCTTTCACAACAAGACGTGCTTTGTACCTCAGATTCTTGCCATCATTTTTCAATTTGAAGACTCACTTATTTTTTAGAATTTTCCTCTCCTTAGGCAACTTCACGAAATCATAAGTGTGATTTTCAAGTAAGGAATTCATTTACTTTTTCATAGCCTTTTTCCAATCACCTTTCTTTGCATACTTAATTGCTTCTTGGTAGCTCTCGGGCTCTCCTTTATTGGAAATCAACACAAATTCATTGGGAGGATACTTTCTTGAAGGTTGCCGGTCCCTTATAGATTTTCTCAACTCAAGTTGTGGTGGCAGTTCTTGAGTTGGATGCTCTTCTTCAATTTTTGGCTCAACTTCATTAGGATTAGTATCATCCTCCATATCTTCAATAGGTGGCTGCACATCTCCCCCTATTTCATCATCGACTGAAGATGAAGAAGATGGATCCATGTCAATGAGATCACTAGTTTTTGACTCTAGTTGATCACCTTTGCCAAAATCTTCAATTGTTTGGTTTTCAAGAAACACAATATCACAACTTCAAATAACTTTCTTGTCGCTTGAATCCCATAATCTAACACCAAATTCATCACGCCCATAGCCAAGAAAAATGCATTGTTTTGACTTGGTATCAAGCTTGGACCTCTCATCTTTTGGAATGTGAACAAAAGCTCGGCAACCAAACACTCTCAAGTGCTCATAAGACACATTTTTGCCGGTCCAAACTCTTTCGGGAACATCACCATTCAAAGGATAAGAAGGAGCAAATTGATAACGTCAACCGTTGTCTTCATTGTCTCACCCTAAAAGGATCTTAGCAATTTAGCATGTGAAAGGAAACACCTTGTTCTTTCCACAATGGTGCGGTTCATCCTCTCGGTAACGCCATTTTGTTGAGGAGTCTTCTTAACTGTCTTTTGGTGCTGAATACCTTAGCTGCGACAATACTCATCAAATGCCCTAATGTATTCACCACCATTGTCTGATCGGATGCACTTCAATTTTTGCCATGTTTCTCTTTCAACCATGGCCTAAAAAAGCTTAAATATATCTAGAACTTGATCTTTAGTTTTTAGTATAAAAGTCCAAACTTTCTTTGAATAATCATCAATGAAAGTAATAAAATAAAGTGCACCACTATGTGTTCTAACTTTCAAAGGACCACAATCATCCGAATGAATCAACTCCAAAATATTTTCTTTTCTAGAAGCAACATTTTTATGAAAAGAAACTCTATGTTGTTTACCCGCCAAACAATAAACACAAGTTTTAGGATGTGTACTTTTCAAATCAGGTAGAAGCTCTTTCTTGAACAAAACTTGTAGCCCCTTTTCACTTATATGGCCAAGCCGCTTGTGCCACAATTTGGTAGAAGTATCATCTTCAAGTGCATTGATAACACCTTTACAAATTTTTCTTTGTATCAATAAAGTGTATGAGTCACCTTGCACTTAGCCACCACCAAAGAATCCTTTGTGAGCTTCCATATTCCATCACCAAATTTGTTGTTGTATCCTTCATCATCTAGCTTCTCAATAGAGATCAAATTTAGGCGAATATCGGAAACATACCTCATATCTTTAAGCAACAACTTGCAGCCCAAATTTGTTTCCAAGCAAACATCACCCATGCCAATAATCTTGGACAAACCTTCATTATCCATTCGAACACACTCATAATCTCCTTTGGTATAGGTAGTGAAGAAATTAACTCGAGAAGTCACATGAAAAGAAGCACCGGAATCAATCAATTGCTCTCTTGGCCGACAAAATTGATACAATTATCTTCACAAACAACCATGAGATCATCGTTGTATCTTCTTGCTTCTTACCCACACTTTTGTCATGCCTTTTCTTCTTGTTCTTGAGCTTGCGACATTCTCGCTTCATGTGCCATTTCTCATGGCAATAATAGCATTCAATGTCTTTCTTTGAAAAAGAACCATCTTTTGATTTGTCACGGCTTTGATCATGACCATGATGAGCTTTACACTTCTCCCTTGTTTTGCTTCGGCTTCTTATAACAAATGCTTCCGAATGAGAAGAACCCGCTGATTTTCTTTTAGTTTCTTCATTCAACAAGCTATTAGTGACTTGGCTCATTGTGACAACCCTATTAGGCACCGAATTACTAACTGTTACAACCCAAGTCTCCTAACTTTCGGGGAAAAAACTAAGTAGCATCAAAACCTGCAACTCATCATCAAAACAATTTTTATAGAAGCAAGTTGATTGACAATACTCTTTATATCATTCAAATGTTCCGAAATGAGGCTTCAATCTTTATATTTTAAATTAGGGTAAATTACATTGACACCCTTTGAGGTTTGATTCAATTACTACCCATCCCTTGATGTTTTGGAAATTAAATTCTCACCTTTGTGGTTAATAGTCTTATTTCACAAATCCCCTCTGCTTATATAAAAGGTAACAACTCCTAGTAGAAAAACAAAGAAAATTACATTAAAAAAAAAAAAGTAAAGCAAAAGGGGGAAAAAAAAAAAAAGAAAGTAAAGCAAAGCAAAAAAAGAGAGAGTGTATGAGTTCAATGTCTTCATTCCATATAAATAATTACAATGATAGGGGGGTTAGTGTAATTTCCCAAACGTTAGGGGGTGATATGTATTAAACCCAAATCTCAGGGGGTGTAAGTGTAATTTACCCTTTAAATTAACCAACTTTTGAAATAGAAAAGTTTTATTTGTGGTTGATTTTCTATCATAAAGACTTTCTAATTTTTTTCATAAATCATGTGCTGAAGTTTCAATAGCAATATGATGAAACACACTGTCATCAATCCATTGATAGATAACACCAACGGCTTTTCGATTAAGCCTATTCCATTCATCATCTTTCATACCTTTGGGTTTGCTACTATCACCCTCAATGGGTCCATACAAATCTTTACAAAATAATAGGTCTTCCATTTTAGTTTTCCAAGTTATCCAATTGCTTCCATTGAAACTAGACATACGATCTGCATTCCTCTCCATTGATTTACACAAATAAATAAGCCCAAATAAACCGTTAGCTCTGATAGCAGTTGCTAGGGAAAATATATGATTTCCTACAAGTAAATCAATTAATGGGAATAAAAACTAATGCGGAAAAATTAAATCAGCAGCAACACAAGAATTTTTATGTGGTTCCCTCAATGTGAGGTACGTCCACGAGATCAAAATCGGACTCCACTATCAACCAAAAAGTTTTTAAATGATTACAAACGAGACACGAATAGTGTCACAAACCACGCTTAGGTGAATTCCAAATAATCATAAATAAATAAGAGAAAGGCCTCACCAAATAGATGAATAAAATTATCTTCGAAACATAGTTGAAGAAGACCACAAATCCGAATAAAAAATAACCTCACTGAATTAAATTCCACCGAATTGAATTCACATCAAGCTGAACTTTGAGAACCAACCCATCGAATTGACAAGCACTAATCTCACCGAAAAATCATACCCAAGCACCATCCCACGGAAGAACAATTCGCTATTACCCGCCTTATCTTTCTCATGGAAAACTAAACAATATTTATGGGCATTTTTCTCAAAACCCTAGTTGCTACCAAACTGAATATTAAATATCCATTGTGCCTCTAAAAGTCAAATATAATATATTAAAAATATATTATAATCAACACCAAACCAAATTAAATATTTTAATACATCAATTGGATCTCATACTTCAATAAAGAGGTATACCCAACACTTTCATGACAAAAAATGTCAACATATATAATATTCGTTCAAGTGTGGCCATTCAATTTTATTTAAGGGCAACTTTTCTTGGATATATAAAGGAGAAATTAACAAATAACAAATAAGACTAATTGCGAAACACTAAAATTGTGTTTGAATGATAGATTTGAATAAGAATTTAAAAAATGTGGAACAAATGTGAATAAAATATAAGTTAATTTTTTTTCTCTATTTACGATTTTCTTTTCAAATCTCTATCCGAATTCATGGTCCAAAGGCAATGCAAATGAAACTAGCTAGATACTAATTAAGGCATCCATAAAAAAGTCTAAGGTTGTATTTCGATAATAGATTTTGATAAAATCATTAAAAAAGAAAAGAAGAGAAATATAAATAAAATAAACTAATTTTTTTATTCCAAATTCATAATCTAAACACATATATTAACAACATATATGTTAACTTTTATAGTGAGTATTCTTTGTCGTGGAATTAAAATTTTAGTGGTGATTTAAGTGTTGGTCATGTGATGAGGAGTTAAAGAATTCATGCGATTTTTTTTCTTCTTTTTTGTTTCATCTCTTCAATTATTTACATTTGTTAAATTATATCTTAAAATTAACATATTTTAAAATTTTAATGATTTAATGATTGTAAGTGTTTTGAAACATATGAACAGAGAAGTCAGTTTTATAAAAGTTTTTTTTTTTTTTTTCTGCATTTTGATTTTAAAGTAAACTAGTGATTGTAAATATACATACCCATTACAAAGTGTCTAATGTAAAATAAGTTAGTGAGGGAATCATACATGTTTTTTGATCATTTGTTTTATTTATTTATTTTTTCCCAAAAAAAAAAAACATAGTTCCATGAAGTTAAAGAATAGATAAAAGAGTTAAAGGTGTCATTCTAAAATAATATGTATGTTCTTCTAAGGAGGCGAAATATATATATTTTTTGATTTTATATATTTAGAAAATATAAAATATTTGTTGGAATATGTTTTATTTTTGTGTCCAAAAAAATCCTATTTGTAAGGCTTTTTAAACATTCAAAATTTACCAGTAAAAACTATTTTGGCAACAACTCAATAAAAAAAATTCAATTAAAAAAAAATTATTGGCATGTTTATTTTTAAAATTCAAGGTATTATAAGTCATTAAAAAAAAAAATCCATTCATTTTCAACTCCATCTAAAATCTCAAGTTAAACTTTACTTTTTTTAACATTCTTAAAAAACACCTAATGTTTAGGAGACCATTACATGCACTTTTAAAATGGAACATATGTATTTCCTTCACTCTTTCATAAACTTTTGGTAATATTAACCATAAAGTACCATAATTTTTCTTATCATAAGAAGTCATGATTTTTCTCAATACAAAATGTTATAATAAAAACCAAAAAGTGTTATAATTTTGCAATTCACAACTTTAAAGTGCACACCATAAAATCATTATTTATAATTTTATCACAAAGTAGCATGACAAATCATAAACATTTATATTTTTTTACCATAAAAAATTGTAACTTTTTTATGATATAAACTTTTCTTAGTGGTGCATGTTTTAAATATCGACCTAATGTTTAGATCTTTTACTATTTTATTCATACATCATAATAAAAATTTAAAATTGCTATGATATTGGTTATATTTGGTGTAGTTTATCGAATCATCTTATAGCTGATTCTTCTTCTTCTTATTGATAATTTGAAATTTATACGAAAGTATTTGATATAACTTGTGTTTACTGTTTCTAATATAGAAATATTTTTGTTTTTTTAAAAAAAAGGGGAGGAATACTTTTAACTCTATATTTTTAACTTGAGAAAAGCTACTCTAAAAAAGTCCATTATCCAACCATTATCATCATAATTTATCTAAACTATTATTATTATTATTATTATTATTATTATTATTATTATTATTATTATTATTATTTTTTATTTTTTGCTTGGGAACTATTATTAAAGCTAAACAATTGATTTTGTGAAATCTGAGGGTGAAAAACATTTAAATCTACTCTATCCACTTGCAATAAGATTTTCATAATCTTATAATTCCTAAAATTTACAAACTATCTATATGTATATATCATATAAAAGTCACTTTTTACAATATATATATATATATATATATTTGGGAAAATTACAAAAAAAAAAAAAAAAGAAGAAGAAAAAAAAAACCTAGAGTTTAACTCTATAGCAAATTAAACCCTAAGTTTTTTATTTTACTAGTTTAAACTCTAAAGTTTTGATTTGTTTTCAATCTAAACTATTTACTTATTTTCATTGTAAAATCGATAGAAAAATTGTCTTCTAATCATTAAAATGGTACTGTTATGGTGTGTAACTTACGCTTTACACTTACGCTTTTCTGTGTTCAGTCCTGCTTTTTGTTTTCACGTTCCACTTACACTTAAGAAAAGTCCTAAACTCAATGAAAAAAGAGCATTTTAGATATTTTATGTATACTTACATTGAGGCCTCATTTAAGGAGTTTGAATTTTAACTTAAAAGTCACCAAAAAAATCAAAAAAGCCAACAAATTATATTTTAAAAAAAATCAAAAATTTTATTTTCTCTCTCATTTTTGCATTTTTTTTTTCTCTTTTCTTTGTAAAAAGTCAAAATGTCATCACAAACTTATTAGTTTGGTTTATCTCATATTTTAGCTAAAAAACTAACAAGTTACTAAAAATAACATGTTCCCAAATGAGACTTTAGCACTTGGTTGGAGTAGACTGTTTTAGTTGACTATTTAACTTTTTATGAAAAGACGTGTAAAAAAATAAATACAGTGATGGGATGGAATATTTTATTTTATTTATTGGCTATTTTAGCTTGTGATGGACTAAAATAGTCCCATCCCAAACACCCAATATAATGACTAAAATTTGTAAATTTTTTTTCCTTAAATAGCAAACATACAAGTGGTGTACATTTCTATTGGGTCAGAATTTGCCTATAAATATAAAAACATTTTTAAATTTTAAAATACTTAATCTTACAAGTGTTTTAATCTCATTGGGTCAAATATTTAACTATAAATTTTAGAAAAAGAAATTAAACTCATGTTTTTAAATATATATATATATATATATTTTGTACATATTATTTTTTGCATTAGAAATCATTGACTATAGATTTAAAACATTTTAAAGCAACTATTCTAAACTTATTTCTTTGTAAATGTTCATTTGCAATAGGAAAGTCAAAACCCCAATTAACAATTTTTTGTTATTAAATTTTAACTTTATTTTTTTTTTTCAGATGGGATTATTAAATTTTAACTTAAGGACTAAAAATGTTAAATCAAATTTTCCTTACTGAATAAATCATGGTAAATGATAATATAAGGTAAAAGAGTCATGAAAAATATAACTGTTATCTAAATCAAGTAAAGAAAAAAGGAAAATTTAATAAATCTCATATTGAGAAATGATGATTCATTTAGTCCTAAAGATTTTTTTATAGTTCAATTAGTCCCATTAATTTTGAAAAGGCAGATTTAATATATTATTTAAAAATTAAATTTATGGTTTTACCCTTCTTTCTATTATGTTTCATTCTATTTTTTTTTTTCTTTTGTGCTAGAAAGGTAAAGTACACAATGTATGAAAATCAAATTTGGATTAATAATTATATGAAAATCTTTTTTATTTGGAAAACATTTCAAAATGAGTACAAAAATTACTTGAAATATACGATTCTTCAAACATTTCAAAAGGATGTGTAATTTTTCAAATATTTTCAAAGAAGTATAGAAACTATTTAGTAAGTTTTGGCCAAATATATAATTTTAAACTGTGATACTCCAATCTAACACTCAAATGTAAGAGCATCCACATCAGGATTATCAAAATAACAAAAAGCCAAAATATGGCTAATAAATCATCAAATTCTCCCTCCACCAATCTCAACAATTTTTTTTTAAATTAACTTTTTATTAAATTTGTTACAGTACCTCAACACCTTTGTCGAGGCACTGTTCATTCGATACATGTTTTTTTATTATATTTTCTGGAGCAAAACTAGGCCAAAATCTTTAAACCGGTCGTCCACCTAGATGTCTTCCCTAATATCCCACCGGATGTCTCGTGAGTACCTGTAGCAGAAGAAGAAAAATATCAAAAATTAGCCTAACCGGTCAACCGGCCAATGGACCGGTCAACAGCAATATATGTATATATATATATTTTATTTGGCTGTTGCTCATTAATATAATAAAAAAAGAAAGGGCAAAAAATACAATAACAAAATAATATTTTAATAGGATTGAATTAGAATAGAGAGTTTGATGCAGTGGGTGACTAGCTAAAATAGCAAAATACGGTTTTCAGCTCTAATTTGACTCAAAAATTGAAGAGGCTGGTGTGGATGCTCTAACACTCCCAAAAAAAAAAAAAAAAAAAAAAAAATAGTATAACACCCTAATGTAACCAAAAAAAAAAAAAAAAAATCTTAGTGTACTTTTAAAAAAAATAATACTCCAATATAACATTTCATAAAAACTCCTTAGTGTAACATTCTAATGTAACATAAAAAAAATCCTTAGTGCGACAATTTAATGTAACACACAAAAAAAATTTATTAGTGTACTTTTTTCGAAGTGTAACACTTTGATGTAACACACAAAAAAATCCTTAGTGCACCTTTTCTATATGTAACACTCCAATGTAATACTAAAAAAAAGGATGTGGGATTGTTCAAACTATTTCAAACGAAGTACAAATATTCCTTAGTAAGTTTTGGATAAATGTATAATTTCAATTTTTGAGTGTTACGTTTGGAAAAAGTACACTAAGGAGTTTTTTTTAGTAATTTTGTGTGTGTCACATTGGAGTGTTACGTTTGGAATTATATTGATTGAATTGTAACATTTGGAAATAGTACACTAAAGAGTTTATTTTATTTTATTATTTTTTTTGTATTACATTGAAGCGTTACGTTTGGAAAAATCACACTATGGAATTATTTATTTATTTTTTTAGTGTTACGTTATTACGTTTGGAAAAAATATACCATGGAGTTTTTTAGTTTGTTACATTGAAGTATTACGTTATTGAAGTGTTACGTTTTTATTCATAATGTGAGATTTATTCCAGAATGAGGAAAAATCCAAAACTTCTATAGTGCGGGTTGCCAAAATGTGTAATTTTTCATTTGAGAAACCCACTTTTATCCCTAAAAAATTAAATCCAAACATATAGGTGACTACCCTTTTATGTAATTTCCACTTTAATAGGATCTTTGTATTCATAAGAAAAAAAGAGAGGACTAAACAGTTGGCAATCATATTTTGAAATTTATTGGTGCTTCACCCAAGAAAAAATATAAATAATTATTGCAAAGGAAAAAATATAACTTCACAAAAAAAATAATATCACAAAAAATTGTAACCTTTTTTTAATAATAACGTGGTGTGTGGCATAATGTGTCTCAAAACAAACATGGGTAGTACTAAAACAAGGTAAAATAATTAAATTTATACATGACTATAAAGTTGTATTTAGACCATTTTCAAACATCTTCTCAAATTTATAATTTAAAACACTGCCTAAGTATTATTTAAACTTAGAATAAATATATAAAAAACCAGTAATTATTGCATTAACATTTCAAACATCTTCTTAGATTTATGATTCAAACATCCTCTAAGTATTATTCAAACCTAGAGAAATAGAAAAAAAAAAAAAAAAAAAAAATTTATTGCATTAAAAAGTAAATGATGAATTATACTCATATCTTTTGAGATTTGAAAATATATATATATATATATAATGGAAAAATAACACCACAATGGTGTAAAAGGAAAAATATTACTAAATCATAAAAAAAATTATACACTTTAATATAATTTTTCTTGATTGTATAATTTTTTTCTTCTGACACCACTATGGTGTCATTTCCCAAAATATAATTAGTTTTACACTTTTGACATAATTATACTAACATTTTGTTAATATGGTTAAAACAAAAAATTAATGATAATGATGGATAGGCATTGAAATAAGCAAATATAAATATATATTTTAATATAAAAGATATGATAACATAATTTTTTTATTTATATGACTAACAAACTATATTTATGATGAATGATGAAAAATGGTTTAAGTGTTACATAAATTAAAATTTTAAAGAAAATTAGTATAATTATATAAAAAAAATGTGGAGCTAATTGTATATTTTTTAAACATCAAGAAATGTGAATATAATTTAACAAAAATAAATAGAATATAATAAAAAGGTTGTTGACTAATTTTGATAAAACTGAAATATGGGACAATGTGTATGAGATGAAATGGGTGTTTGGTGTGGATTAGAGGGGTGATTATAGCTTATTTTAATTTTGAAATCTGTGTCCAACTGTTTGGTGCAATTTCTGCTTACAGCTTTTTAAACATAAAAAGCTTAAATAAGCTGAGAAAAGCTGATTATTTAGAAGTTGAGAAAATAGTATTTTTAATTTTTGCTTTCTGATTATTAGCTTTTAGCTTATAATAAGTTACACCAAACAGTCAAATTTTGATAATGATGATCGCAACCAAATGGGCAATAAGGTAATTTCAACAAGGCCAAAAATTTCATCCACCGGTATTCATGTTTTATGGATAAGTCTTAAAGCAATGAAACCAATAACATAAAAAAAAATAAAAATAAAATGCACAAAAAATGCTAAAAATTTTAAAAATTTTACCGAATTTACTAAATGTGGGATCCATACATGGTGTGGGTTTCACACCTATATGAGATATTTGGTAGAATTTATCTAGCATTACTCAAAATGAACCTTAAAAAATTAAAATTATAATATATCATGACTTTTTTTTCTTTTTGTTTGTTTGTTTGTTTGTTTTGGGGTACAACGGAAACAAATAATATATAATGACTTTATAGTTAACATGCCATTCACATACTCCTGAACCTCTTTATGAATCATGTTGTACAGGATGGTGGTCGCAGCCATCTGATAGGTAGCCCCATCATTTTTCAGCCCAAAAGGCATAACTCGGTAACAGTACGTACCCCATGGCGTGGTAAAAACAGTCTTTTTTTTTTTTTATCCTCGGGTGCTATCAGAATCTAGTTATATCCAGAAAATCCGTCCATAAATGAAAGCAACGCGTGGCCACAAGGAAGACGACCTAACTTAATGAGACAATACTCATTTTTCAAAAGTAAAGCTACTTTCATTACTTCAACAAAGAATTGATAGTATCTTGGTCTCACCAGATCTGATTTGGGATGCATAGATATGAAAATTGTATGAGTTGGAAGTTTGAGAGCAATACATACAAATAGGCCTAATTGTAAAAGTATAATATTTGTGAATTTTTTTTGGAAAAAAAATTCACTAAATACCAAAAATATAAAAAAATCAGTTCATTTTTCATATTTTTATGTATTTATTAATTTTAAAATTTTTTTTTACAAATATTTTATTGTTTAGATACATCTTAGTAAGGTGTATCTAAAAAGGTAAAAAAATTACTTAAAATTTTTAAAACTTGGGCACTTCAAGTTGAACACTCGATGATGAAATATTACATTGTACAAATGTTCAATTTCCTCTGCAAGAAGCTTCGGTTTTGAGAGGTAATTGGTGATGACTCACCTCATGCTGCTGGGGATCTTCCTCTTCTTCTTGGTTTTAAGGCTTCTTCCTTCATCTTGCGCTTCTGAACCATGAGTACTACTTTTCTCCTTGGCTATATTCGCAACTTCCCTATTCTCCAACAGAGTGACAAACTAGGTTGGTTCCGTATCTAGAATTGAGGCGCATACAAGGTACCTCAACCTATAGGGCACCCTTGTGAGTCATTCTCAGATTTTTGAGTCGTTTTGGGCCCTTCTTTTTAGAGATTTTGACTTGCTCTTTTCATTTAAATTTAAAGCTATATTATTCTGTTAATACCTAGTGACTATAAATAAACCCAAAAGCGATTTCTTTGCCAGACTATGGACTAGGTGATTTTGGATGTCCCATTTCCACCATCTACTCACGTGAGGACTACAGATGTGATCATAGCTATGGTTGAAATCTTAATCATAAATATAGGAATAAAAACTCTTACCACTTAATCTATACGCATATTGTGATATTTACTTTGCTAAAAATGGAATAAATGATTAAAGTGGGTTGCCTTGGCATCATTTATTAGCTACCGAAAACCGATGGCAATGGTTGGCTGCGTGAAGGTGTCATTGTAACTACCATCTAATCTCCACCACCACAGATCCACCTCTTCTTTTGCGTTCTTCTCTCTAGCACTCTCCTGCACTCTTCATACGATTACCACACATTATGAAACCCTTCCAAAACACTTCTCAAACTTGCTACTCTACTTATACCTAAGCATTCCAAAGTGACTATTTGTCACCCAAACTCCAATATCTACTAATTCGGTTAACCATTCAATAAAACTTAAATTTTGACACTCAAACATCCACAGGTTGGCCTAAATCAAATACTTCAAGGTGGAGCTTCACACACCATTCCCCATACTTCTAGAATTTCACCATACTCGTCAAATACACGTTGCACTAGCACTATGCATCTTAAAAAATTCACACTCCCTTTTAGAAAGTGGGGACGCTGCTGCGCAGCAACGGCTGCTGTGCGGCAAAACGGGCTCATTTCGAGGCCTATTTTGATAATCCAAATCTTTCACATTTTAAAATACATCAAGTAGAAGATGCCTTCAAAAAATCAAGTTAATCGGATATTGTTTACCCATTCATCCATTCACATTTATATTCATTTTAATACTTTAACTCACAATTATTATTTATTTTTGTAGATATAAATGTGAGTGGATGAATGGATAAATGATATCCGATTAAGTCAATTTTTTTATAGGCATCTTCTACTTAATATATTCTAAAATATAAATAGTTCAAATTATCAAAATAAACTCCAAAATAAACCCATTTTGCCGCATAGCAGCCACTGGTGCGCGGAGCGTCCCCACTTCCCCCCTTTTGAAATGGCAATTTCGGGGGATTCGGGGCATGCTCTTTCGAGCTCCCAACTGCTGCTGTATAGAAAGAAAAATGTTTTGTGCACACAATTTGTGTGCCCCTAATGCACACAATTGCCATTTTGGGTAAATTGTTTTTTTTTTTTTTTTTTTTTTTTGGCCTTGAAATGGCAATTTCGGGGGATTCGGGGCATGCTCTTTCGAGCTCCCAACTGCTGCTATTATAGAAATGTATAATTTAAAATAGGTGAGTGAGGGAATCAGATATATTTTTTTATTGGTCATTTATTTTATTTATTTTTTTAAAAAATAATTAAAAAGTTACTAAAAATGTTAAAAATCTAAAAAATATACAAATATAAAAGATTCTATTTTGTAACAAGATAAAAACCATTTCAAATATATTAAAAAAAAAGAGTATAAAATAATATCATAACTCATATAAGATTAATTATAACCGGTTCTATATCCACATATATATATATTTTTTAAAAACCGAGGGCTTATTTTGTAAAGATCTTTGTTGCTATCTTTTTGTATTACATGTAAATCAAGCCAATGGCTTATTTTGTATAAAGAGTTAGAACTCTTCTTTTGTTGGACCCAAGTATTGACTTGAAAAGTTATAAACTCGTAGGGCATTTACTTTTGTCGTCAACATGTAATACTTTCTGTAAGAATACTCTAATGTATGGAATATGATATCTCTTTCTTGTACCATGAATGTATGATTTATAGGTTTATTTTTAGGGCGTCGCAGTTACAAAATTTTATGATAAATTATACATGATTGGGTGCCTATGGTTTGCACCCTTACCATTTATTCTTCATTCATTATAAAAATAATTATAGATATATTATAAATAAAATTATTGTAAAAGAATAGTAATTTAGGTTCATTCTATTTTACCCTAATAAACTACATTAGAGTATTGATCAATCCAATAGCACTATAAAACCTTATTTGATTAACATGATTAATAGTGAAAGAATTAATTATTCTATAAATTAGTGTAAGATTAGTTATCTAATTAAATTAGTGAGATAACCATTTATTATATGTTCTTTTTTTTATACTTGAAATTATGATTCTCATTCCCTCTCAATATTAAAAATTCACCAATTTCGTTGGATTTAATATCTACCCTATATGTAATCCGATTAATAAAATTTACAATCAAACATGGGATTGTGAATACATAAACTAACAATCCCAACATATGCTATAATCCTTGTAATCAAACATGCCCTAAATGTTCAGAATTATATATTTTATGCATGTGTGAAATTATAATATAGTGTATTTACTTGTAACAATATTTTATAAATTATTATGATATTAAAATACCTTATTGGCCAAAAATGATGAATTATGAGTATAATATTTGTAACAATTCAAATTTTTAATTATTCTATAAAATAATACTAATATTATTTAATCACAGTTGAAAAAATATACGATTTATCTTATATTATTATTTATAATTTTGTAAAATAATATAATTAATAAGAAATTTATGAGTCAAAGTATAAATAAATACGTAATCTAAACTTATCCACTTGATGGATAAGATTCATGGTATGATGATGGCAGCAAATAGAGGAGTGGCGAACTTAAAGCTTGCTGAGCGCATATTGCACCTTGTATAAAGGGAGGAGTGGCGGTGACCAAAAGGAATGAAAACAAATAAAGAAAGGAAAAGAAAATATTCAATGTATTTGGTTCGAATTTTTTGAATCAAGTTTTTATCAATAAAATTTTTGATAGTCAAAAGAAAGAGTGAGATATTAATTTTAAGAAAACGATACAATTCAGAAATAATTTTTGGAAAGTCTTAGAAGCGGGGATGTGGAATAAAATATGTTTACATTTTATCTACTTTTATACATTTTTTTTCCCTTTTAAATCTCTTTCTAAATCCCTCAATGAAACGCAGTATAATTATCTGGACTAGCTGAATTTTCAACCGGAAATAACTCATTTCAAATTTAAAAAAAAAGAAGTGTAAATGACAAATTAGAGATTCATTGTCTCCTATTAGAAAGGCAAATGAAACGGTTTAAGTTGCGACAATGTCCAAACCCACTTGACCAAAAAAGGCATTAAAAGATAAAAAGTTAGCCCAATATCTCATCCTCGATTCGTCGCATTACTCACTTTTACAAGTATATTTATATATATATAATGTGAAGCACAAATGTCAAACACACTTCACGAAACAAGGCACTAAAAGATAAAAAGTTAGCCCAATATCTCATCCTCGATTCGTCGCATTACTCACTTTTACTAATATATTTTTATATCTATAATGTGAAGTGTTTGGGTATATATGATACATATTATGTATATTTATGTAAGTTTTCATAAATATATATAAGTTATTTTATAAAATTTTATAAATTTTCATAAATATATATAAGTTATTTTATAAAATTTTATAAATTTTTATAAATAAATATAAGTTGTGATTTTTAAAATTTTTATGAGTTAATTTATGTATGTTTGTAAAAATTTACTCGATTTTATGAAGTAACTGACGTATATTTGTAAAAACTTATACAAATATATATGATATGTAATTGCACACTTAAAAATTGTCCATAGTGTATATTGAGCTAAAGAAAAAAGAAATCCATTAAACTATAAAGTTAGAGAAAAGTTAGGGATCATGAAAATTTTTTCATGAAAATGATCATGAAAGAGTTATGATCCTTGGTTTACCTTGATTAATGTGTGGTGTTTTATTCTAAGTGTAATCTAAATGTCACAAATCTTTCAGGATTATTTTCATGAAAAATTTTTCATGATACCTAGCATTGCTGATAAAGTTAACTGCACAGTAATAACTAATGTACCTGCTACAATGTAAGCACACCCTTTTCCTTTTTTTTTTTTTACTTTTTTTTTATTCAAAAGAAATTAAAGCTAACAACGGAGAAAATGAGTTCGGAACAACAACCGAAGGGTTAGACCCTATCAACAGACACTCCAGTCATGTCATCAATGAGGAGAGCTATGACTTCTGTAGAAGGATCCTCAAGTATCATTACATGTTCCTCCTGGGCTACTCCCAAATTAGCTAACCTATCAACTACTTTGTTGCCCTCTCTCAAGGTGTGGAGGAGAGAACAGTGACATCTCTGAAGGAGGAATTTAGCATCTTTAATGAGGGCTTTGAGAGGAGAATTTGAATGTGGCCCATGTTGAATTTGGTGCATGGCTTGTTTTGAATCTGTTTCAACTACCACATTGGTAACCCCTTTTCTGGAACAAGATGGTGAGTCCTCGATATATTGCCCAAATTTCTACTTCCAGGCTTGTGCGATGGCCCAGTTTGCCATAGTAGCCCCATAACCAAGTGCCTGTCTCGTCTCTCAAAAGTCTTCCATAACCTGCTTGGCTTGGGTCACCCTTTGAACAACCATCTATATTGAGTTTAAGAGTACCTGCAGTGGGAAAACACCATTTAATTAGCTTAGGTATAGAGAATTGGGGGTGGAGAGAAGATTGAATAGCCTCATCAATATCATGGACATAATCTCTAATGATCTTAAGGCTGTTATGGATTGGGTTCATTGTGTGTTCAAAAGCCATTTTGTTGCGATCCTTCCAGATCTTCCAAAGGGTAACAATAAAAACCAGAAACCATTTTGAGCCAGATAGAATTTTTTTGCTTTTCATGTTAGAGGACACCCAATCAAACAGGGGCTGAATCGATCCTTTCTCCCACCAAGAGTTGTTTTGAATGTGAATCCAAAGTTCTTTAGAGTGGGCACGATCTCAAAGAAGATGCTGCATGTCTTCACCAGAGTGTCCACATGTAGGACATAAATTTGATGAGGTCAAATTTCTCACAAGGCGCAAATGATTGGTCAATAGTCTACCTCTTAGAATAAGCCAGAGAAAATATTTCAGTTTTTTAGGGATTTTGATTTTCCAGATCCAGAGCCAATCCCTGCCATCCACAACAGAATTAGTAATAATCTTAAAAGCAGAAGTAGTAGAGAATTTACCACAGGTGGATCCAATCCAAGTAGGAGTATCTGGGAATGTTACAAATCTGGGTCTGTATATTTTAAGGATTTCAGTACGATCATGTGGAGTTGCAAGGGTTGCAAGGCTTTCAATGTTCCAATTTCTTTCCTCATCTAAGATAAGTTTAACTTTGTCTAAGTCATTTGTTTGGTAGGTGGTGTTTGTTTGAGCTAAGGGTTGAGTACTACACCACCACCAATCATTCCAAGGGAAATATCTTCACCATTACCAACAACCGATTTAACCCCACGTCTGAGGGTATCCCTAGTTTTGCAAATGCTTCTTCAAATGTGAGAGGCTTGAGATCTCTGAGGCCAATTATAGAAGCTGTTATGATGCAAATATTTAGAATGGAGAATTTGGCACCAAAGTTTTTCACTCAGAAATTTCCACCCAAATTTAGTAAGAAGAGTAGCATTATGGTCCCTAACCTTTCTAATGCCTAATCCTCCCTCAATTTTGCTTCTGCAAACACCATTTTCCTTTTGATATATGCATTTTAGTGTACAAGTATCACCTTTTGTATTGTTATCAAATTAATGCCCACATCTATAAGCAGGGAAGAAAAATTTACACTAGTGTATACAGTATGCACTGGACATTTAAAAATTATCTATAATATATATGGAGCTAAAATAAAAAAGAAATCTATTAAATTATAAAGTTAGCTGCACAACAATAGTTAATATACACCCACGCAGCCACACCCTTTTCCTTTTCATATATGCATTTTAGTGTACAATTATCACCCTTTGTACGTTGCCAAATTAATGTCCACACATCTACAAGCAGAGATGGAGCCACCTTATGGCCAAAGGTGGCCATGGCCCCTGTATTTGCCATAACCTATGCATATATAGTATATATGTTTAGTAAAATATTATTTACTTTGACTAAAATAAATATAAAATAAGTGATAAGATTAGAACGCAATAACTAATTCCGTAAATTGAGAGGGAAATCGCTAAAACAATTAGTACAAATTCAATTATAGATGAATTCCGTAATAAAAAAGGATGCCAGGTTCAATTTTGATAGATGTAATTGAAGAAAAAAAAATTATTTAGTTTTGATTTATTAATTTTTGTCTTTTTTTAAAAAAGTATCTTGGTTTATATTAACTATTTGATATATTTTGATACATTGCAATTTTCAAATCTATCTATCTATATATAAAAGTAAAAGGGACATTTTAGTGAGAAGCCTTTTAGGAGTTTCAAACCCTCATTCTAATTTTCTTGATTATCTTAATTTTAAATAATAACTTTTATTTAATAATCCCACATAGGAAAAAGAAGGAAAAAAAAATGAGTTGTTTTACTCATATAAAGAGAATCTTATACTCCCATCCCATTTAGTGAGTAGCTTTGTGAGATTTTCAATATCTCATACTAATTTTCTGGATTTTTTTAATTTTAAACAATTAAGAAAATCTCTATTGGCTAATTTTTATTTAAAAATCTCACATCGGAAAAAAAAGGAAAAAGTGAATTATTTAGGTTGGAAGCCTTTATCATAGTAGGTTAATGGTTCACTAAACTGTACGGTGAAAATATACCTCTCTAATAGGAGGCCAATTTATATAATTTAAAAGCTTTTTTTAATAATTAATGTTATTATTATTATGACAAAATGGTTTTGAAATTTGGAGGCCGTCACCCATCTCCTCCAATTGGGTCCATCTTGCTTGCATGACTACAATTAATTATATTTTTAAAATAATATTTTGCTTCAAATGCAATGATGCAAGTTAATTCCACGATTATGAGCACATGGATGACAATGTAACAAGCCACGTATCGGAGAGGAAAAGAGGTCAATCAATTAACTTTGATTTATTTTTAATTTTTATTAGCAACATTCTGAACAAATTAAAGTTCGATTTACTTTAAGCGAGACTATCATTTATAATCACATAATTTTATTATATTTAATTTTTAAAAATAAATAATATATATAATTTTGTAAATAAATCAGATATTTTTATTAAAGATAAATACAGTGAAATCACATGAACATAAGTTTAGAATGAATTTGATTTTTTTTTTTTAAATATGCATATGAGTTTACAAAATGATCGAGTATGATAAATTTACTAACCTAACTATGCCTCTCTAATTTCCGTTGGCTAACTTTCATTTACCTTTTATTTTACAATCCCACATTGGAAAAAAAGAAAAGAAAAAATGAATTGTTTCACTTACATAAGCAAAAGGAAATTTTTAGTGAGAAGCCTATGATCAATATCTCATACTCATTTTTTTGATTTTCTTAATGTTAAACAATTAAGAAAATCCTCATTGGCTAGCTTCCATTTAACTTTTATTTTACAATCCAACATAATTTTGATTTTAAAAATAATTTTGTATGAGATTTTGAAACTCTCATAATATTTAACTTTAAAATAATTACAATCCCACATCGAGAAGAAAAGAAAGAAAGAAAGAAGTGAATTGTTTCATTTACATAAAGTGAATCTTATGCTCCAATTTATATAGATTATTGAAATTTCTTAATTTTAAACAATTAAGAAAATCTCCATTAGTTAACTTCCATTGAACTTTTACTAGTATATCACCCGTGCTATGCACGGGATAAAATAATATATTATTTGATAAAAATATGATAATTATATTTAATTTTTTTATATTATGTAAAATAAAAGTTAAATGAAAGTTAATCAATTGAGATTTTCTTAATTGTTTAAAATTAAGAAAATAAAAAAAAATATTGTATGAGATATTGATCATAAGGATTCTCACTAAAAATCTCATTTTGCTTATATAAATGGGAGTATAAGATTCATTTTATGTAAATGAAACAATTCACTTTTTCATTCTTTTCTCGATGTCAGATTATAAAATAAAGGGCAAATTACACTAATAGTCCTTATAGTTTTGGGGTCGTGTCACTTTGGTCCCTGACTTTTCAATTTTGACACTAACAGTCCCTATAGTTTGGGGCTCGTGTCACTTTGATCCCTGACTTTTCAATTGTGACACATTTGACCCTGAATTTTGAATTTTGTTCCAAATAAGGACAATTGAAGATACTATTACTCAATTTTAAGGATAAAGTCATCAATTTGATAAAATATAAACTAATTTGACAAAAATAAATGTCAAAAAAAATATTTTGAATTTTTAAGCATTATTTCTACCCACTAGAGATAAAATTATACAAAATTAATAAATCTTTTAAGCATTTATTTATTTATTTATTTACCAAATTAATTCTTATTATGTCTTTGGTGGGTAGAAATAATGCTTAAAAATTCAAAAATATTTTTTTTGACATTTATTTTTGTCAAATTAGTTTATATTTTATCAAATTGATGACTTTATCCTTAAAATTGAGTAATGGTATCTTCAATTGTCCTTATTTGGAACAAAATTCAAATTCAGGGACTGTTAGTGTCACAATTGAAAAGTCAGGGACTAAAGTGACACGAGCCCCAAACTATAGGGACTGTTAGTGTCACAATTGAAAAGTCAAGGACCAAAGTGACACGACCCCCAAACTATAGGGACTATTAGTGTAATTCGCCCTAAAATAAAAGTTAAATAAAATTTAACTGATAGAGATTTTCTTAATTGTTTAAAAGTTAACAATTGTTTGGGCAGTAATTTATTTCAAATCAAACAATCTTAGCCGTTTAATTTTTAATTAAATCAAACTTTAATTTATTTCGAATCAAACAATATAACCAATATATTCTAATAACATCGTTAAAATTACCGTGAAACCAGCGAATCAGTCAAACCAAAAACAATTCACCCTATCGATTGGGTCAAAGGACCAACCAATTTATAGAAAAATTAAATAATTCAAACTTTTAAATTTTATTACAATTTTAAAATTTAAACTGTCTTGAACTAAAATATACACAACACTATAATATTAAATGGGAGCATAAGGTTCATATAGTGAAACAACTCATTTTTTCCTCATTTTCCTAATGTGGAATTGTAAAATAAAAGTTAACAATTGTTTGGACAGAAAGTTCATTTCTAATCAAGTAATCTCAGTCGTTCAATTTTTAATAAAGTCAATCTTAGTTTATTTCAAATCAAACAAATTTAAGCAATATATTTTGATAAAACAACTAAAACCGTGGTTAAACCAGTGAATTAGTCAAACCGAAAAAGATTTAGTCTAATCGGCCAAGTCAAAAGACCAATCAATTTACAACAAAATTAATTAATTAAAACCTATAAATTTTATTTTAAAATTTCAACCATCTTAATTTGAAATATGCACAATACTATAATATTAAATGAGAGTATAAGATTCACTTTATATAAGTGAAATAACTCACCTTGTATTTCTTTTCTCGGTGTGAGATTGTAATTATTTTAAAGTTAAATATTATGAGAGTTTCGAAATCTCATACAAAATTATTTTTAAAATCAAAACGTCAATGTGGGATTGTACAATAAAAGTTAAATGGAAGCTAGTTAATAGAGATTTTCTTAATTGTTTAAAATTAAGAAAATTTAAAAAAATTAAAAAAATTAGGTATTGATTATAAGGTTTCTCACTAGGAATCTTCTTTTACTTATATAAATGGGAGCATAAAATTCACTTTATATTAGTGAAATAATTCAATTTTTCCTTATTTTCCTGATGCGGGATTGTAAAATAAAAGTTAAATAGATATGCATATTGGATTCCAGATTGAAACTGTGGTTACAAAAACACCTTCACATAGCATGGGTGATATGCTACGAGTATTGTACATGTGTTCTTAAAAAAAAAAAAAAAAAAAAAAAAAAAAAAAAAAAAAAAATTTGATATTGATTATTGGGTTTCTCACTAAAAATCTTCTTTTGCTTATATATAAAGGAGCATAAGATTCACTATATATAAGTGAAACAATTCACTTTTTCCTTCTTTTCTCGATGTGAGATTGTAAAATAAAAATTAAATGGAACCTAAACAATGGAGATTTTCTTAATTGTTTAAAATTAAGAAATTTCAATAATTTATATAAATTGGAGCATAAAATTCACTTTATGTAAATAAAACAATTCACTTTTTCTTTTTCCCCCCCTCCGAAATTTAGGATTGTAAAATAAAAGGTAAATGGAAGCTAGCCAATAGAAATTTTCTTAATTGTTTAAAATTAAGAAAATTCAATAATTTTAGAATGAGGGTTTAGAGCATCTAAAATGTTTCTTCCTTAAAACTCCTTTTATAAGATTCATTTTATATAAGCGAAACAACTCACTTTTTTGTTATTTTCCTAATGTGGGATTGTAACACTTTATATAACTGAAACAACTCATTTTTTCTTTTTTTTCTTGATGTAAGATTGTAATTATTTTAAAGTTAAATATTATAAGAGTTTCAAAATCTCATACAAAATTATTTTTAAAATCAAAATTATGTAGGATTGTAAAATAAAAGTTAAATAGAAGCTAGGCAATGGAGTATGATGTCACGACCCACTCTCCGTACCCAAGGGTTAAGTATCGTAATGGCCAATAACTAAGGTTACCTCCGGCCAATTCTAAAACAGATCAATAAACGCAAGCGGAAGTAATATTTAAATAAGGGTACCAAAATAATCATTGGAGTTTCTATTTTTATTACAAAATTATATTGACCAAAAAGGCCGATATTTACATATATAAAAAATATCATAAAAATACTGTGTGTGTCTATTCCGCAGCCCCACATCTAAGACTTTCCAGAAGTTATTTCTGAATTGCATGTTTCCTGAAAATTGGTAAAAACTATAAGCACATGGCAGAGTGAGAAATATTATACTAAGAGTATAAGGGACACGAAATAACCATGGATCGTTAGTTAGGCCAAAACATTTACATAAACAAATCATTTGAGTAGCAGAAATCATTTAAGTAGCAGAAACTGAAATACAGATATTATATAAATATACAACCATAACCACGGTACTGAACAGAACAGAACAGAGGTCACAGAAGTGACAGTCAGAACAGAGATACGGATTCAAGAGGTGGCTCGTACGGATTCTAGAGGTGGCTCCCACAATAGTGTAGCACTTAACTCCGCACAGCACTTTGCTCCGCACAAAACAGAGGTCAACGGATCCATGACAAACAGAGGACCACAAAGTGGTCAAATAGAGGCCAATGGTTATTTAAGTCCCCCAAGGCATGGGACTCCCGTGGTGGTACTTACAAAACATAATTATTTATAAGGTCATAGCCAAATATTCTTTAAAATATAAACAAACATATCCATGGGTTTCCTTTTAAGCAAATAGGGTTCAGATATAAAACCACGTAACTGGAATCTTTATAAAACATAACTTTTATTAATATACTAATAAAATATAACTTGTATAAAATAGATTTTAGTAAGTCAAAACATACGTAAAATAAATTTTGGTAACTCAAGGTATAATATAACTCACCTTAACTTTAATACCTTACTCTTTCTTTTCACTACCAAAGACCTTTGCAACTTCCACTACTCTTTCCTTCCATCCCTCTTTCTTTTCTTCTTCTTTTCTTTCTTTCTTTTCTTTTCTGTTTCTTCTTCTCCAGGTTGATCAATCGTCCTATTTATAGGGACGAAACCCAATCCCTAACCAACAGGTGTCCAGCCACGCGTCTCTCTCCAGATTCGCCATTAATATATATAGATTCAATCTTATCCTAAATAAATATTTAAGATAATTACCATTTGGCCCAATATTTTTATATAATTATATAAATAATTTAATTCTTAAGTAAATTACATTTTATCGTATACCAACATAAAATTAATTGTTTATTTTAATACTACACTCATTGTTATTATAATTAATATTATCTATATTATTATTATTTATATTTTAACCCCTAAACTTTTAATAATTATATTATTTTATAAAATTACACATAATAATATATAATAAATTATATATTTTCCGAACTGAGATTAAATAATATTAGTATAAATTCTACAGAATAATTAAAAATCTGGGTTGTTATATCTTCCTTCCTTTTAAAAATTTCGTCCTCGAAATTTGCCATGTGTAAGCTATCCGCTGCGTACTCTGATAAATATATGTTAGATGATTAATCTGATAGAAAAATAGGACCTCAAAAAAAAAAAAATTTTTTTTACCAAAAATGACTCACTGTCTAGTTGTCAAAAATTAGCTTGGGCCGAAATGAGAAATAATGGGTGACTTAAAAAAAATTTCACTCGTTTTATTTACGATAAAAATAAATAAAATAAGAACACAATGACAAAATTATATGCAAAAATTGAAAATTTTGAGATGAACTCTTCATTGATGGGAAATAGTTTCAAAATTAGTATCTTTATAATTTGAACCCACTTTTTTTTTTTAAAAAAACATCAAAATAAATTTTTTTTTTTCAAAACTGAACTGAAAATTATATATATTTAATTATATTATAATTTTGGTAGGTAATTGAGCCCGGCATCCTTTGTTTATTTTCCTTTTTTTGCTATAATAAATATAAATTATATCTAATATCCTTCACAAATTAGGCACACTAAAATTTTTTTTTTATTATATATATAATCATATAAAATTATAATATAATTAAATCGACGAACAAAATATAATAATTCGGTACTAATTACCCACTATCCCACTTCTTAAATGTGCATGTGTCCTATGCTTCAATGATAATTTTTTTTTTTTTATAAACCTGGCTCTGATACCATTTGTCACGACTCGCTCCCCGTACCCAAGGGTTAAGCATCGTGATGACCAATAACTAAGGTTACCTCCGGCCAATTCTAAAACAGATCAATAAACGCAAGCGGAAGTAATATTTAAATAAGGGTACCAATATAATCATTGGAGTTTCTATTTTTATTACAAAATTATATTGATCAAAAAGGCCGATATTTACATATATAAAAAATATCATAAAAATACTGTGTGTGTCTATTCCGCAGCCCCGCATCTAAGACTTTCCAGAAGTTATTTCTGAATTGCATGTTTCTTGAAAATTGGTAAAAACTATAAGCACATGGCAGAGTGAGAAATATTATACCAATAGTATAAGGAACACGAAATAACCATGGATCGTTAGTTAGGCCAAAACATTTACATAAACAAATCATTTGAGTAGCAGAAATCATTTAAGTAGCAAAAACTGAAATACAGATATTGTACAAATATACAACCATAACCACGGTACTGAACAGAACAGAACAAAGGTCACAGAAGTGACAGTTAGAACAGAGGTACGGATTCAAGAGGTGGCTCGTACGGATTCTAGAGGTGGCTCCCACAATAGTGTAGCACTTAACTCCGCACAGCACTTTGCTCCGCACAAAACAGAGGTCAACGGATCCATGACAAACAGAGGACCACAAAGTGGTCAAATAGAGGCCAATGGTTATTTAAGTCCCCCAAGGCATGGGACTCCCGTGGTGGTACTTACAAAACATAATTATTTATAAGGTCATAGCCAAATATTCTTTAAAATATAAACAAACATATCCATGAGTTTCCTTTTAAGCAAATAGGGTTCAGATATAAAACCACGTAACTGAAATCTTTATAAAATATAACTTTTATTAATATACTAATAAAATATAACTTGTATAAAATAGATTTTGGTAAGTGAAAACATATGTAAAATACATTTTGGTAACTCAAGGTATAATATAACTCACCTTAACTTTAATACCTTACTCTTTCTTTTCACTACCAAAGACCTTTTCAACTTCCACTACTCTTTCCTTCCATCCCTCTTTCTTTTCTTCTTTCCTTTTCTTCTTCTTTTCTTTCTCTCTTTTCTTTTCTGTTTCTTCTTCTCCAGGTTGATCAATCGTCCTATTTATAGGGACGAAACCCAATCCCTAACCAACAGGTGTCCAGCCACGCGTCTCTCTCCAAATTCGCCATTAATATATATAGATTCAATCTTATCCTAAATAAATATTTAAGATAATTACCCTTTGACCTAATATTTTTATATAATTATATAAATAATTTAATTCTTAAGTAAATTACATTTTATCGTATACCAACATAAAATTAATTATTTATTTTAATACTACACTCATTGTTATTATTATTAATATTATCTATATTATTATTATTTATATTTTAACCTCTAAACTTTTAATAATTATATTATTTTATAAAATTACACATAATAATATATAATAAACTATATATTTTCCGAACTGAGATTAAATAATATTAGTATAAATTCTACAGAATAATTAAAAATCTGGGTTGTTACATATGAGATATTGATCATAAGGTTTCTCACTAAAAATCTATTTTTGCTTATATAAATAGGAGTATAAGATTCACTTTATGTAAGTGAAACAATTCACTTTTTCTTTTTCTTTTTTCGATGTGGAATTGTAAAATAAAAGGTAAATGAAAGCTAGTCAACGGGAATTAGAGAGGAATAGTTTAGGTTGTTGAATTTACCATACTCGATCATTTTGTAAACTCATATGCGTATTAAAAAAAAAAATCAAATTTATTCTAAAGTCATATTCATGTAATTTCAATATATTTATCTTTAATAAAAATATATGATTTATTTATAAAATTATATATATTATTTATTTTTAAAAATTAAATATAATCAAATTACGTGATTATAAATGATAGTCTCGCTCAAAGTAAATCGAACTTTAATTTGTTCAGAATATTGTTAATAAAAATTGAAAATAAATCAAACTGAATCAATTGACATTTTCTCCTCTCTAACATGTGCGTTGTTACATTGTCACCTATGTTCATAATCGTGGAATTAACTTGCATCATTGCATTTGGAGCAAAATATTGTTTTAAAAATATAATTAATTGTTTTAAAAATATAATTAATTGTAGTCATGCAAGCAAGATGGACACAATTAGGGGAGATGGGTGACAGCCTCCAAATTTCAAAACCCTTTTATTATTATAATAATAATAACATTAATTATTAAAAAAAGCCTTTAAATTATATAAGTTGATCTCCTATTAGAGAGACATATTTTCAACATACAGTTTGGTAAACCATCAACCTAAACCTAAACATAAACAATTCACTCTATTCCAACCTAAACAATTCATTTTTTCCTTTGTTTTTTCGATATGGAATTTTTAAATAAAAGTTAACCAATGAATTTAAAATTAAGAAAATCAAGAAAATCAGTATGAGATATTGAAACTCTCACAAGGTTCCTCACTAAATGGGATATGGGTATAAGATTCTCTTTATATGAGTAAAACAACTCATTTTTTTTTCCTTCTTTTTCCTGATGTGGGATTATCAAATAAAAGTAATTATTTAAAATTAAGAAAATCTAAAAAATTAGAATGAGGGTTTGGAGCTCCTGGAAGGTTTCTCACTAAAAAGTCCATTTTCCTTATATATAGAGATTTTACAATTTCATATCGGAAAAAAAAAGGAAAAAGTGAATTGTTTCCTTTATATAAAGTGAATCTTATTGTCACGACCCGCTCCCCGTACCCAAGGGTTAAGCATCGTGATGGCCAGTAACTGAAGTTACCTACGGCCAATTCTTAAACAAATCGATAAACGCGAGCGAAAGTAATATTTAAATGAGGGTACCAAAAGAATCATTGGAGCTTCTATTTTTATTACAAAATTATACTGACCAAAAAGGCCGATATTTACATAGAAAAATATCAATAAAAGTGTTGTGTGTGTCTATTCTGCAGCCCCACGTCTAAGACTTTGCAAAAGCTATTTCTGAATTGTATGTTTCCTGAAAATTGGTAAACAGCTATAAGCACATGGCAGAGTGAGAAATATTATACCAAGAGTATAAGAGACACGAAATAACCATGGATAGTTAGTTAGGCCAAAACATTTATATAACTCAGTTTGGTAAATAAATCGTTGGTAAACAAATCACTTAAGTGACAGAAACTGAAATACAAAAATTATGTAAGTAAATGACCATAACCACGGTACGGAACAGAACAAAACAAAACAAAGGTCACAGAAGTGACAGTCAGAACAGAGGTACGGATTCAAGAGGTGGCTCGTACGGATTCTGGAGGTGGCTCCCACAATAGTGTAGCACTTAGCTCCGCACATCACTTTGGTCCGGATAGAACAGAGGTACGGATTCAAGAGGTGGCTCGTACGGATTCTAGAGGTGGCTCCCACAATAGTATAGCACTTAGCTCCGCACAGAATATAGGTCAATGGATCAGAGGGCCACAAAGTAACCAAACAGAGGCCAATGGTTATTTAAGTCCCCTAAGGCGTGGGACTCCCGTGGTGGTACTTACAAAGCACAATTGTTTATAAGGTCATAGTCAAATATTCTTTAAAATATAAACAAACATACCCATGGGTTTCCTTTTAAGCAATTAGGGTTCAGAAACAAAACCACGTAACTGAAACTTTTATAAAACATAACTTTTATTAATATACTAATAAAACATAACTTGTATAATATAGATTTTGGTAAGTCAAAATATACGTAAAATATATTATGGTGACTTAAGGTATAATATAACTCACATTAACTTTAATACATTACTCTTTCTTTCCACTATCAAAGACCCTTTCACCTTCCACTATTATTTCCTTCTTCATCTCTCTCTTTCTTTCTTTCCTTCCTTTCTTTCTTTCTTCTTTCTTTTCTTTCTTCTTCACCCAGCCGAATCACCTCCCTATTTATAAGGAGGTGAGGCCATTGGTTGGCCAACACGTGGCCAGGCCATCCCTCTCTCCCAGATTCGATATTTAGTTTCATGATTCGTTCTTATCCTTAATAAATATTTAAGATAATTACCCTTTGACCCAATATTTTAATATAATTATATAAATTAATTAATTCTTAATTAAATTACACTTTATCGTATACCAACAGAAAATAAATTATTTATTTTACGACTACACCCATTATTATTATTATTATTATCTATATTATTATTTATATTTTGACCCCTAAACTTTTAATAATTATATTATTTTACAAAATTACACAATAATATATAATAAATTATATATTTTCATAACTGAGATTAAATAATATTAATATAAATTCTACAAAATAATTACAAATCTGGGTTGTTACACTTATACTCCCATTTATATAAGTAAAAGAAGATTCTTAGTGAGAAGCCCTACAATCAATACCATTTTTTTTTTCTTAATTTTAAACAATTAAGAAAATCTCCATTGGTTAGCTTCCATTTAACTTTTATTTTACAATCTCACATAGACGTTTTAATTTTAAAACTAATTTTGTATGAGATTTTGAAACTCTCATAATATTTAACTTAAAAATAATTACAATTCCACATCGAGAAAAAAAATAAAAAGTGAGTTATTTCACTCATATAAAGTGAATCTTATACTTTTATTTAATATTATAGTATTGTACATGTTTCAGTTCAAGATGATTTAAATTTTAAAATAAAATTTAAAGGTTTTAATTAATTAATTTTGTTGTAAATTGGTTGGTTTTTTGACTTAGCTGACTAGGTTGAATTGTTTCCGGTTTGACTGATTCACTGGTTTAACCACGGTTTTAGCTGTTTTATCAAAGTATATTGCTTAGATTTGTTTGATTTGAAATAAACTAAGATTGACCTTATTAAAAATTGAACAACTGAGATTGCTTGATTATAAATGAATTTCTCGTCCAAATAACTGTTAACTTTTGTTTTATAATCCCACATCAGGAAAATGAGAAATTAAATGAGTTGTTTTACTATATAAACCTTATACTCCCATTTAATATTGTAGTGTTGTGTATGTTTTAATTCAAGACAGTTCAAATTTTAAAATTAAAATAAAATTTAAAAATTTTAATTAATTAATTTTTGTATAAGTTGGTTAACCTAGCCGATAGGGTGAGCCATTTTCGGTTTGACTAATTCGTTGGTTTAGTTGCGATTTTAGCAGTTTTATCAAAATATATTAGTTAAATTTCTTTGATTTGAAATAAGTTAAAAATTAACCTAATTAAAGATTAAACGGCTAATATTGCTTGATTCGAAATAAACTTCCTACCCAAACAATTGTCAACTTTTAAACAATTAAGAAAATTCTCATTAACTAACTTCCATTTAACTTTTATTTTATAATCCCACATTAAGAAAAGAAGAAAAAAGTGAATTGTTTTATTTGCATAAAGTGAATCTTATACTCCCATTATATAAGCAAAATGAGATTTTTAGTGAGAAATCTTATGATCAATATCTCACATTAATTTTTTTGATTTTCTTAATTTTAAACAATTAAGAAAATCTCGCTTGGTTAACTTTCATTTAACTTTTATTTTACATAATATAAAAAAATTAAATATAATTATCATATTTTTATTAAATAATATATTATTTTATGACGTACATAGCACGAATGATATATTAGTTAGAATATATATATAAAAATGTAAATGTAGTTGGAGTTGGATATACATAATATTTGGCCCTCTATCTTGAAATCCTGACTTCGTCCCTGTTTATAAGGATGACATTCTATGGTAAACTCTTTTGAAAATAAAATACAAAAATGTTAACAATCATGATCAATGATTTTGAAATTTATCTCAAAGCTGAGGTGCATGGAATGGATTTAATATTAGTGGGATGTGAATCATATTTACAATTAATGTACTCCATCGATTTACTTTTTGAATAATTTTTTGGATAAATTTTTTGAATACGTAATTTTGTTGAACTTAAAATTCTTATCAACTCTGTGGAGACATATTGGACCTTGTGAATATGAATAAATTTCGAATGTTACCCATAAATTACACGTATCTGTTAAACTCATGCCGAGTACCTTATGCCCCCATAAGAGTGAAACATGAGAAACTATCCTGAGAGGGTAATTTATATATATAAATTGGGCCGAGCTGGGTGTTGGGCTGAGATAGGTCCAAATACGAAAGACAGTGGATACATCGGTCAAAAGGAGTTGTACGGTTAGTCCGATCAAAAGGAGTACTACGGTTAGTTCAGTTGTCAGATGGGCACGGGGTAGTTCGGTTGCGTCGTGCTACGGGTTAGCCCGGTCATCTCCTCTAACCGGAGTATGAGAGAACCTTCTTCAGGAATATTTGAGTTAGTTCGGCTTGACACTTCTATGGATAGCTCGGTCTTGGCATTCGCAGCCGGGATAGAAGCAAGGAAGGGAAGAGCCGAACTATTGGTTAGATTGGCCATACCTGCTTGTCTAGTATGGCAGTGTTATTTCGGTTGTATTGTAGTTCGGCCATGGAAAAACCATCTCACTTGGTTTAAGCAGTGAGGGGGGTGTTGGGGGATAGGCATTATCCTTCAGGAGTATGAATCCTAGGAGGACTCTACATGGAGGAGTAAGAGTCCTACTAGGATTGTGTCACTTGAAACCTATAAAAGCTCACGAATATCACCTTTGGAGAGGTAACACAACTTTGATTCCTGAATATACAGAGCTTTTGCCTATTTGTCTTGTTTGCTGACTTAGGCATCGGAGAGGTTTCCGGCACACACCCGCCGGCCAGCTCACGTTTGTGTTTTCAGGTTGCAGAACGACGACGTACGGAGGAACGCAGATTTGATCAACAGGATTATACGAGAAGGTGTATTTCTTTCCCGTACAATTGGCGCCGTCTGTGGGAATTCAGACAAGAACAAAACCTCTTGATCAAGCTTTTCCTCGGGAATAATCAATGGCGCACAACGAAGATTTGTCACAGTCCGCCATCGACGGACAAACACAACAGGGAGGTGCGAGACGCGAATGACTACCTTTGATCCCTCCTATGGTGGACTTGGAGCAACGACAGAATCCCAGGAGGGATACAAGGGAGAGAAGGCGGACTGACAGCCCTCACCACTCCCGTTCACAGAGTCCAGAAAGACAAAGGCGGAGGATTGATCAAACCTTGGAAGATCGCGTCAAGGAGCAAGACGAATTAATACGACGGATGGCGGCGGATATGGAATCCCTAAAGCGCCAGATGAAGGGAAAAGAAGTGGCGACAGGAGCGAGGCGCACAACCAAAACGCCTCCTCGTCACTCGGAAGGTCGTAGTAGGAACACCACACCCTCACAAGCAGAGAGTAAAAGCCTCAGGACAGACGATACTCAACCCAGATCTTCCAAAAATCGTCACCCCAGGTCTGAGAGGACGAGATCCGAGAGGTCATACACGGAAGGGAGCACTTATTGGCCTTCACATACGCATCAAACAAGATCTAGACAGACAGAGTTACCCAGATCGTCCGACCTACGAACCGTGCTAGAAGAAAAGGCACGATGCAGGGAAGACGCCAGGGCACATGATCCACATAGAGTTTCTGCCTTACACCGGTTGGCAACTCGGACGCATGAAAGCGTCGAGGTTGGAATGCCAATACCGCGCCCTGCCTACGAACCAACGGACAAGGCATTGGCGAGGCTGCAGACCTCACTGTTTGTTCTAGTAATTGAGAACGTGCCCCTACCATCAGGCTTCCTTCAGCCCAAATTCACTACATACGAGGGGAAGACGGACCCCTACTCACACTTGAGCCACTTTCACCAGGTCATGGCTGTATATCGGCGAAACGAGGCTTTGATGTGCATCCTCTTCCCGTCAAGCCTTGGAGACCTAGGCCTGACTTGGTTTGAGGAACTCCTAGAAGGCAGCATAGCCTCCTGGGCGCAATTGGCGGAGGCGTTCGTCACACGATTCAGAACAAACACCAAAACCCCGGTGGAGATTGACCAGTTACTCTCTATCGACATGGGCGACAAGGAGACCCTAAGATCTTACAACAGTCGTTACTGGGAGACCTTCAACCAGATTGGGGACTGCCCCACCAATCTCGCCATTGCCCAGTATAAAAGAGGACTTCGAGTCGGGAACAGACTAAGGGACTCAATCACCATGACGCCACCTCTCACCATGGAAGCCTTGATGGAAAGAGTGCATCAGCACATCAGGGTGGAGGAGGATGGCGCCCGTGCCAAAATAAAAACTGGCGCGACCGTAATGCCAGAGAAGAAGACCTCAGCAAAGGTTAACGCGGTAAACCGCCCGAGCAGAAACGGGCGAGGCAAACGAGACAACGAAGAAGATCAAGACAAAAGATGGTTGAGAGTCCGCACTGCCATAACCACGGTCTTCAAGAAACCGATCTACCAAATATTGAGTGAAATTAGAGACGAGCCTTTCGTCAAGTGGCCAGCCAAGCTAGGCGAGGCTCAGAAGGATTACGACGACAGGTCACGGTGCACCTTCCATAAAGAAAAGGGGCACCGCACTGAGAACTGCACACCATTGAGACAGCACCTGGAGGAATTGGTTGCAGCAGGACACCTCGACAAATACATTGAAGGAGGAGCGTAACCAGCTCCCCAGGACCATAACAACCCTAACGGAATGCCAAACGACACCCTACCTCAAGGCGTGATCAATGTGATACATGGGGTCTTTGAACCTGAGCGTGTATACGAGCTCAGAGGATCAATCAAAAAAGATGAGCACTTAAGAGAGGTGCTAAGTGCCCAACCTGCCATCAAGAAGGGGAAGACAGAGGCCACAAACGTCATGTCTTTTTCGGATAAAGACTTGGCCAGGATATATTGCCCTCACAACGATGCCCTAGTCGTCACTCTCCGAGTCAAGGATTTTGACGTCAAGCGGATTCTGATTGACCAGGGTAGTTCGTGTGAAATCATGTACTACGAAACATTTAAACAATTGAAGTTGCAAGATAAAGACTTGGCACCTGCCGTATCTCCCCTGATTGGATTCAACTCCATGCCAGAATGGCCCGTCGGCAAAATAATCCTCCCAGTCAGAGCAGGGAGTGTGACAAAACAAGTGGAGTTCTGGGTATTGAAGGTCCCCTCCACTTACAATATAATCTTGGGCAGAACATGGCTGCATGCCATGCGATCGGTGGAGTCATCCTACCACCATGTAATGCGGTTTCCCAACGACACTGGAGTAATAGAAGAAGTATATGGAGATTAGATCATGTCGAAGCAGTGCTTTGTCACGGCGAATGGTAGCCGCGCTGCCAAAGGATACGTTCATTCGGTGGAGGAACCTGAGAGTAATGAACTATTCGCAGATGTTGGCAAAGCGGCTAGTCAGAAAGCGGTGGAAGATTTGGTGGAGGTAAGAATAGATGAAAAGAACCCGGATAAGTTCTTTCTGCTCGGTTCGTCGTTGTCCAGCACCGAGAGAATAGAGGTCTTGGAATTTTTGACCTCTAGCATCGAAGTGTTCGCCTGGACACGATACGACATGCCAGGCATTGATCCCAACTTCATCTGTCACCAACTCAATGTCCACCCATCCGCCAGACCAATCATTCAGCGCACCCGCAGGTCGGCACTCCACCACGCCGAGATAGTCGCGGAAGAAGTAGGAAACCTGCTGGAGGCACGAGCAATTAGAGAGGTGCACTACCCAAATGGATCTCCAACACAGTCGTAGTGCCAAAGAAGAATGGCAAGTGGCGTGTCTGCGTCGACTACAAAACAGTCAACAAGGCGTGCCCAAAAGACAGCTTTCCTCTACCATGGATAGATCAGCTGGTAGACCTAACGGCGGGGCACAACCGACTTAGCTTTCTGGATGCATACAGAGGCTACCACCAAATCGCTATGCATGAACCAGACCAGGAGATCACGTCCTTCACAACTCCAAGAGGACTATACTGCTACAAGGTCATGCCCTTTGGCCTAAAAAACGTAGGGGCAACATTCCAGAGAATGGTTACCAAGATGTTTGAACCATTGTTAGGCAAAACAATGGAGGCTTACATCGACGATATGGTGGTCAAGAGCAAAGATGAGAATGACCATCTCAAGGACCTAGGTGAGATGTTTGAGATCCTGAAGAAGCACAAGTTACGCCTTAACGCGTCAAAGTGTGCATTCGAAGTAGGATCTGGCAAATTCCTAGGCTTCCTGGTGACCAACCGGGGTATAGAGGCAGACCCCTCCCAGATCAAGGCAATTCAGGATCTGGAGAGACCAAACTCAGTAAAAGAAGTATAGCATCTCACCGGCATGGCAGCTGCGCTTAATCGGTTCATAAGCCGGTCGTCAGACAGACTACGACCATTCTTTCATGCCCTAAAAGCCAAGTTTTAGTGGGACGAAGAATGCGATCGAGCTCTGGAAAGCTTGAAGGAATACATGTCTTCTCCACCACTACTTGTAACCCCAATCCCTGGAGAAGAACTCTTCCTGTACCTGGCAGTCTCTCAGCACGCAATCAGTGCAGTGTTGGTCCGTGCAGAAGGAATCCAACATCTGCCCATCTATTACGTCAGCAAGACACTACTGAGCGCCGAAACAAGGTACTTGCCACTGGAGAAACTGGCATTGGCCTTGATGATGGCCTCAAGAAAGTTGTCGCACTACTTTCACGCCCACACTATAGTTGTCCTCACAGCCTTCCCATTAAAAGCATTGTTTGAGAGGGCTAACTTCTCAGGGCGAATCTTGAAGTGGGCAGTTGAGTTGGAGCAGTACGACATCAAGTTCCAACCCAGAACCGCAATAAAAGCACAAGCCTTGGCAGACTTTGTCGCAGAATTCACCCCAGGAAGTCATCATATCTGCCCAGTCGACCTGACTGAAACAACCGAACTAGGGATGGAAGTTGACGTCGGAATAACGCAACCCCTGGTACTGGTTACTCAGTCAAATCCCAAGGCAGACCAGAGTAAAGCAAGGAAGGAAGAAGCGAACCATGCTACACCAAGTCAAGACTCACCAACAAATAAAGACTTGATACAACCAGACAACAAGGGGCAAATAACAAGCATGGACCTTGAAGAAGACACCAGCAACATGGAAGATCCCAAGGCATCATCCGATCCCTCCACTTGTTGGAAGTTGTTCGTTGGGGAGATGTGGAAGCTCTTCGTGGATGGAGCATCCAACCGGCATGGAGCAGGCTAGGCATAGTCCTCATCTCTCCAGATGGCCTAGTAGTGGAGCAGGCAATCAACCTTGGCTTCCCAGCATCAAACAACGAAGCGGAGTACGAAGCGCTTCTTGCAGGTCTCAAGTCAGCATTCCACATGAAGGCCACCGAGCTAATGGTCTACAACGACTCACAGCTGGTAGTGGACCAAATATCTGGCGACTACGAAGCGAAGGATGACAGGATGGTTAAGTATCAAGAGCTGATCAGAACAGAGATCAAGAAATTTGAAGTGGTAAGGATAGAACAAATCGGTAGGGAGGAAAACAGCAGAGCAGACGAACTAGCAGGCTTCGCCTCAATGGCAGACACCTCCATCCCTCATCCATTGCTGATCGACTACCTACCTAGACCAAGCATTGAAGACCCCGAAGCGGAAGAGGTATGTTGTACAGAGTTAGGACCTTCTTGGATGGATCCCATCATACTGTTCCTAAAAGATGGCACCCTACCGGAAGAAAAGAAAGAAGCCAACAGAATAAGAGCAAAGTCACATCGATTTTGGCTCTCTCCATCCTTAGCATTGTACAAAAAGTCGTTCTCAGGACCATACCTAAAGTGTGTACACCCCAGCAAAGTGGAAGCATTCCTGTTCGAAATACATGAGGGTGTATGTGGCAGCCATCAAGGAGGAAGATCACTGGCATACAGAGCAATCTCGCAGGGATATTGGTGGCCATACATGCAAGCGGATTCAGAAAAGTATGTCAAAAAATGCGAAAAGTGTCAGAAGTTTGCGCACCAAATACACCAACCTGCCAGAGAACTCTTACCTCTCACTAGCCCATGACCCTTTGCAATGTGGGGCTTAGACATAGTGGGACCACTTCCAACAGCACCAGGTAACAGGAAGTTCTTCCTTGCAGCAACCGACTACTTCACAAAATGGGTGGAAGCAGAAGCCTTGGCCTCAATCAAGGAAAAAGATGTGAAGAAGTTTGTTTGGCAGAACATCATCACTCGATTTGGCATACCAAAGGCACTAATCTCAGACAACGGCACTCAGTTCGACGGCAGAATTTTCAGAGGCTTTTGTGAAGAGTACAAGATAGAGTTCTACAATTCTACACCGGCATATCCCCAAGCAAATGGTCAGGCGGAGGCATCAAACAAGGTAGTCTTGGATGGATTAAAGAAAAGGTTAGAGAAAGCCAAAGGCAAGTGGGCAGAAGAGCTCCCTCATGTTTTATGGGCTTACCGCACCACGCCTCGACGATCAACAGGAGAAACACCATTCTCTTTAGCTTATGGCATGGAAGCAGTCATCCCATTAGAAGTTGGCCTCCCCACAATTCGGAGCGAGAACTTTGACCCAGACTTGAATGGTGAAGCCATAGCATTAGAGCTTGACCTTGCGGAAGAAAGAAGAGACAGAGCATTGGTTCACATCGCCTCTTACCAACAAGAGTTGTCTAGAAAGTATAACAAAACAGTGCATCCAAGGCAATTTAAGATCGGAGATTGGGTGCTGCGCAAAGTGATAGGAAACACCTTGGTTCCAGGAGATGGCAAGTTGGGGCCTAATTGGGAAGGACCTTACAAAGTGGTCGGACTAGCAGGCAAAGGGGCATACCACTTGGAAGATAAGGACGGCAAAGCAATTCCTAGGCCATGGAACACTGGCAATCTCAAATTGTTTTATTTCTAGCTTTTTTCTTTTTTTTAAGTACATGTAATTTTTTACTTTCTCAATAAAACAAGTCGATTATTTTCAGCATAATTGTTTTCAGTAGAAGGTAACTTTAGTGAGTTAGGAGCATTATAAACATAGTTGGCCGGAATAACCAACTATGAACCTTCCTAAGCCCAGGATAAGGATCCAGGCTGCAGGACGTTTGGGCGGAATAACCAAACATTTTATTCTAAGTTGGCTGGAAAAACTAACTTAGAGGTTGGCTGGATTAAACCAACACCCTTCCTAAGCCCCGGATAAGGATCCAGGCTGCAGGACGTTTGGTCGGAATAACCAAACATTTTATTCTAAGTTGGCTGAAAAAACTAACTTAGAGGTTGGCTGGATTAAACCAACACCCTTCCTAAGCCTCGGATAAGGATCCAGGCTGCAGGACGTTTGGTCGAAAATAACCAAACATTTTATTCTAAGTTGGCTGGAAAAACTAACTTAGAGGTTGGCTGGATTAAACCAACACCCTTCCTAAGCCCCGGATAAGGATCCAGGCGGCAGGACGTTTGGTCGAAAATAACCAAACACTTTATTCTAAATTGGCTGGAAAAAACCAACTTAGAGGTTGGCTGGATTAAACCAACTCCTGTTACTCTTTGGCCGAAGTAAGTTTATGGCTAAAGAGTGGTTGGCTGGATTAAACCAACTCTTGTTACTCTTTCGCCGAAGTAAGTTTAAGGCTGAAGAGTGGTTGGCTGGATTAAACCAACTCTTGTTACTCTTCAGCCGAAGTAAGTTTACGGCTGAAGAGTGGTTGGCTGGATTAAACCAACTCTTGTTACTCTTCAGCCGAAGTAAGTTTAAGGCTAAAGAGTGGTTGACTAGATTAAACAAAGCTCTTGTTACTCTTCAGCCGAAGTAAGTTTACGGCTGAAGAGTGGTTGGCTGGATTAAACCAACTCTTGCTACTCTTCAGCCGAAGTAAGTTTAAGTCTGAAGAGCGGTTGGCTGGATAGGCCCAATTTTAGTTACTCTTCAGCCGGAGTAATTATGTCGGCCAAAGAGTGGTTGGCTAGTAAGACAGGTTAACCAACCAAAACTGGAGTATGGTATCCCGGTTGAAAATATTGCAAGAAAGTAAACCAAAATAACAGTTGGAGTAATAGTAAGCAAGGCAAGTGCAAGCACACAAATCAAAACCGGAATAAGAGTTCAGCACAAAAGAAAATTTTCATTAACAAGATCAAAAGGATCTTCATTACAGAACAGGGGACTCAGCCCGGTTACAAGTTTGTTTCTAAAACAAAGAACAGAGAAAAATGAAAATCAGTTGAAGAGATCATCAATTTCGGCATCAAAGCCAACGTCAGCATCTGCTCGAAGTCCGGTTTGAGGTGGGAGCTCGGTTTCAGCTTGGACCTCGGTATCAACTGTTAGCACGGTGTCAGTCGGCAGCTCATTAGTTAGGTCTTCAACTGCTGGCTCCAGCCGAGCTGATTGATCGTTGGCTTGCTCGTTGATGACCGCAGTGTCAGTTGGCTCGTCTTCATCTTCATCATCATCATCAGAGCCTGAGCCTTCGAGAAATTGCTTTTGAAGATCGGCAGCGTACTGCGCCAATGAAGCCGGAATAGAATACTTAGGAGCATTATAGACCTCGGTTTCAGGCCCACAGCAGAGCTGCTCCACCGCACCCCTCCAGCCACACTTGAAGAAAAGATCCTTGGCGGCTTCACACTGCTGGGTATAAGCGTCCTCCGCATTCTTGAAACCTCGCTTTTCGGCAGCTTTCATGCCCTCCTTCAGTTGGGCTATCTCGGTATCTTTTTTCTTTTCAATCTTCGCCAGCTGGCGCAGGTACTTGTCTTTTGTCTCAACGGTAACCTTTTGCTTTTCGGCTTCGGCCGAACTAACTAGTTCGGTCAGTCGGCCGTTCTCAGATTGTAGCTCAGCCAATTGCTTTTTGGTCTCCTCTAGCTCGACCGATTTTGCTTCGACTTCTGCCACGGCCTGCCTCGTATTTCTTCTAAGCTCCAGCACTTTCCTGTGTGTGATATGGTTTTTCTGAATGGCCTGCAAGAGAATAGTAATTTTCTTCTCAGCCGAAGTGAGAGTTGGAAAAAATAGACAAAAAAAAGGACAGTGCTACTTACCAGGATCATGGACTTAGTTGAAGACCGGATTGCCTTCAGTTCGGTGTTGAGTTGCTTTTGGTGGTGCTCCATGTCCTTGGGAAGGCATACACTCTTGGCTAGGTTGAAAGCCATCAAGTGATCCTTCTCAGTAACAACGGAGTCGGAATCCTGTATAGCTCGATTCTGGAAGGTCAGTTCGGGAACCCATTTGGAGGAGGCACCTCGGTCAGAGTGCTCCGATCGGGGGCTTTGTTGAGGGCTGGGAGGAGGACTAGGTGGCAGAATGGTCTCGTCCTCGTCAGCAAGGCGTCGCTCGGTTTGGCTAGTCCGGGCACGCTTGCTCGGACGAGATGAGAAGGGCCGTTGGGATGGAAGCGCTACCACGGTTTCAGTGGTCTGCCCAGCTGGTGGTACATCGGCGGGATTGGTCGCGGTTAACAGGGCCTTCAGTCTACTCCTTTTTGCCATCTCTTGTTCGGCTGTGAGTGGGATTAGGTTTATCTAAGGCAAGGTTGGGTCCGGCGCTGGTGCGTCTTCTAGGAGAAAGTCGGTCACTCTCGCTTTTCGGCGACCGCTGTATCTATAGGTCGGCTCAAAATTTAGAAGTTTGGCCCAACCTCTTTCTTTAACCCGTAGTGCGGCGCGGAGGGTATTGAGGTCGGGGTAGCTGTACAATGAATGGAGATAAGCTAAGTCTACAAAGAAAAATTCAACTGTTAGCTCAGTTCAGAATGGAAGCCGAAATCAAAGAAAGGCACAAGAGAAAACCGAAGTAGTTATACCGAGTTCTCCTTGTTTCCAGTTTATTCTTCGGCCAGGAATTTGGGCTTGATGATCTTCATAATTCCCAGATACCCAGAAAAAATCATCGTCATTCAAGTCTTTGTCCGGCGTATCTTTTATTATTTTCTCTCGGTTGCGGCGTATTCTTAAATAATAAACCCAGCCCTCTTCTTTGGAACCTATGGAGTATTGGTGGAATATTTCGGCTAGACCGAGGTTGAGTCCTGCTTGTTGATTTAGTGCGGTTACTCCCATTATGATACGGTATGAATTGGTGGAGAGTTGGGTTGGGCATAGTCGTGTTTGTCTAAGGAATTCGCAAATTAGTGGTTGGACTGGAAATCTTAGTCCGGTTTCTATAATTGAAAGGAGGGTGAAGGGGACGAAGCCTTCATTTCCCCACGGAGTTATATCTTTTTTGGCCAATATAAGTTGGACGTCGTCAGGGATGTTGTACTCCCTTCGGAATTCGGCTAGGCCTCCTGGGGTTTCTACCAAAAACCTATACTTCCCCATTTATTGTATAAATTACAAATAAATTATCTCGGTCAAAAGAATGTGCTCAGTAGCTCGGTTGAGTATGCAGAGGAGTGCCTGGGCGACCTAAGTCTGCAAAGTGGAAAACAAGGTGTTAAGCACAGATCCTTGACTGTGCTACAAAATTAAAGCAAAGATAAAATTCCTACTTCGGCTGCGTGGTATGCTACAGGTTCTATATCGGTTCTAGCAAGGTGCTGGGTAGCTCGGTTTGAGCGGTGGTTGGTTATCTCGGTTTGATCTACGGGTTTGTTACTTCGGTTAACCCTATAGGGGCAGCTTTCTTAGTTCGGTTAGAAACTAAGAAAGCTGGCTTAGCCCCAAAGGCTTAGCTCGGTTGATGACCAAGATTTCTAGCGTGCCAAGTTCAACCTTAGTTCGGTGCATTTATCTCGGCTAAAGGCAAACAGGAGATAGTTTGATTTGTTAAAACTACTAATACGAGTAGCAGTTCGGTTGTATATTAGACCACAAACAGTTTACTAGTTCGGTTGTGTGTGATTTTGGATCGAAGAGTGTTCTACAGATTGTTCCATGAATACCAGAGGTTCTAACATGGTGTTTTTAGAAGAAATAAAGCAAAATGTGTTTTGTAAAAACACGCACAACAAAGTACGACAACAAGGAAAACAAGATGGATGTGCAAAACTTACCAGATAAAGAAGCAGAGGAGCTGGAGATGGAAGCAACGGCAGTGATGAAGAACACGAAACAAGATTCACAGTTGCAAACGTTGAAGGGCAATAGAGCAAGAGAGAGTGAGCAGAAAAAGTGAATAGTGTAAGTATTTGATCCAGATGAAATGAAGGGTCTTTGTTTTGGTAGGAAGGAAAAGGCGGGAACTGTTCAAAAATTGCGAAGTACGAGGGCGGCGTTACAGCTGTGGATAGCCAATAAGAGCCTGCCACGTGTCCTTGGGATACTGAACAATTCAGTTTTTGTGACTGAAGGGACGTGTGGACCGGATAACGATAGCTCGGCTTAGATATAGCTCGGCTCCGGAGTTTTAGTTCGGCTGGAAAAGCTAAAGGGTTATTTTAGCTCGACTGGAATGGTTAAAAACTTTAGCCCGGTTTATATACAGGTAATCCCTATCATGCTGCGCAGATGGAATTAAGGGGCAATTGAGAGGGTAATTTATATATATAAATTGGGCCGAGCTGGGTGTTGGGCTGAGATAGGTCCAAATACGAAAGACAGTGGATACACCGGTCAAAAGGAGTTGTACGGTTAGTCCGGTCAAAAGGAGTACTACGGTTAGTTCGGTTGTCAGATGGGCACGGGGTAGTTCGGTTGCGTCGTGCTACGGGTTAGCCCGGTCATCTCCTCTAATCGGAGTATGAGAGAACCTTCTTCAGGAATGTTTGAGTTAGTTCGGCTTGACACTTCTATGGATAGCTCGGTCTTGGCATTCGCAGCCGGGATAGAAGCAAGGAAGGGAAGAGCCGAACTATTGGTTAGATCGGCCATACTTGCCTGTCTAGTATGGCAGTGTTATTTCGGTTGTATTGTAGTTCGGCCATGGAAAAACCATCTCACTTGGTTTAAGCAGTGAGGGGGGTGTTGGGGGATAGGCATTATCCTTCAGGAGTATGAATCCTAGGAGGACTCTACATGGAGGAGTAAGAGTCCTACTAGGATTGTGCCACTCGAAACCTATAAAAGCTCATGAATATCACCTTTGGAGATGTAACACCTTTGGAGTCGTTCACCCTCGTTCTTGCCTCGTCACTCGTCGTTCACAGTCGTTCATCACTCGTCGTTCACAGTCGCTGCCTGTCACTCCGGCGAAGGCCATCATTCACCCTCGTCAATCTGCGAATGCCATCGTTCACCTTTCTTCACCCCGGCACTGAATGATTTTCATTTCAGGATTTTGGGGATTCTGGGATTCGGATTTTGGGGGTTTTGGTTTGGTGAGTTTAGGGATTTTGATTTGGGGGTTTTGGTTTGGTGAGTTTAGGGATTGGGATTTTGGGGATTTTAGGATGACCGCGAATGGGAGAAATCCCCGCGAATGGAAGAAATAAGCGGGATGTGAATTTTTTTTTTTTTTTTTTTTTTTGTGACGGAATATATACCACTGTCGCAAATGATACTTGATTAACAAATTAAAACGACGTCGTTTTACAATATTTTTTTTTGCGACGGGCTTATGCCGTCCCAAATGGTTCACCATTTGCGACCGCAACTCTTTACCGTTGCTAAATAATACTTTTTGCGACGGTATACGTGCGTCGCAAATGCTCCTGCATTTTTCGGTGAAATTTATTAGCGACGGAGGTAAACCCCGTCGCAAAAGGCCATTTTCGTCGACGGTAGATAAACGCCGTCGCAAAAATACTTTTTTGGCGACGGCAACTACACTGCGTCGCAAAAACTCATTTTTTGCGACGGTACGTGCCCCGTCGCAAAAGCCTCCGTGTTATATAACAGATTTTCTTGTAGTGTTCCATTCATCATCTTTCATACCTTTGGGTTTGCTACTATCACCCTCAATGGATCCATACAAATCTTTATAAAATAATAGGTCTTCCATTTTAGTTTTTCAAGTTACCCAATTGCTTTCATTGAAGCTAGACATACGATCTGCATTCCTTTCCATTAATTTACACAAATAAATAAGCCTGAATAAACCGTTGACTCTGATACCAGTTGTTAGGGAAAATATATGATTTCCTACAAGTAAATCAATTAATGGGAATAAAAACTAATACGGAAAAATTAAATCAACAGCAATACAAGAATTTTTATGTGGTTCCCTCAATGTGAGGTAACGTCCATGGGATCGAAATAGGACTTCACTATCAACCAAAAAGTTTTCAAATGATTACAAACGAGGCACGAATAGTGTTACAAACCACCCTTAAGTGAATTCCAAATAATCACAAATAAATTAGAGAAAGATCTCACCAAATAGATGAACAAAATTATCTTCGAAACATAGTTGAAGAAGACCACAAATCCGAATAAAAAATAACCTCACCGAATTAAATTCCACTGAATTGAATTCACATCAAGCTGAACTTTGAGAACCAACCCATCGAATTGACAAGCACTAATCTCACCGAAAAATCATACCCAAGCACTATCCCACGGAAGAACAATTCGCTGTTACCGCCTTATCTTTCTCATGGAAAACTAAACAATATTTTTGGGCCTTTCTCTCAAAACCCTAGTTGCTACCAAACTGAATATTAAATATCCATTGTGCCTCTAAAAGTCAAATATAATATATTAAAAATATATTATAATCAACACCAAACCAAATTAAATATTTTAATAAATCAATTGGATTCCATACTTCAATAAAGAGATATACCCAACACTTTCATGACAAAAAATGTCAACATATATAATATTCGTTCAAGTGTGTTTGAATGATAGATTTGAATAAGAATTTAAAAAATGTGAAACAAATGTGAATAAAATATAAGTAATTTTTTTTTCTCTATTTACGATTTTCTTTTCAAATCTCTATCCGAATTCATGGTCCAAAAGCAATGCAAATGAAACTAGCTAGATACTAATTAAGGCATCCATAAAAAAGTCTAAGGTTGTATTTCGATAATAGATTTTGATAAAATTATTAAAAAAGAAAAGAAGAGAAATATAAATGAAATAAACTAATTTTTTTTATTCCAAATTCATAATCTAAACACATATATTAACAACAGATATGTTAACTTTTATAGTGAGTATTCTTTGTCGTGGAATTAAAATTTTAGTGGTGATTTAAGTGTTGGTCATGTGATGAGGAGTTAAAGAATTCATACGATTTTTTTCTTCTTTTTTGTTTCATCTCTTAAATTATTTACATTTGTTAAATTATATCTTAAAATTAACATATTTTAAAATTTTAATGATTTAATGATTGAAAGTGTTTTGAAACATATGAACAGAGAAGTCAGTTTTTTTTATTTTATTTATTTATTTATTTTTATTTATTTATAAATTTTATCTGCATTTTGATTTTAAAGTAAACTAGTGATTGTAAATATACGTACCCATTACAAAGTGTCTAATGTAAAATAAGTTAGTGAGGGAATCATACATGTTTTTTGATCATTTGTTTTATTTATTTATTTTTTTCCCAAAAAAAAAAAAAAAAAAAAAAAAAAACATAGTTCCATGAAGTTAAAGAATAGATAAAAGAGTTAAAGGTGTCATTCTAAAATAATATGTATGTTCTTCTAAGGAGGCGAAATATATATATTTTTTGATTTTATATATTTAGAAAATATAAAATATTTGTTGGAATATGTTTTATTTTTGTGTCCAAAAAAATCCTATTTGTAAGGCTTTTTAAACATTCAAAATTTACCAGTAAAAACTATTTTGGCAACAACTCAATAAAAAAAATTCAATTAAAAAAAAATTATTGGCATGTTTATTTTTAAAATTCAAGGTATTATAAGTCATTAAAAAAAAAATCCATTCATTTTCAACTCCATCTAAAATCTCAAGTTAAACTTTACTTTTTTTAACATTCTTAAAAAACGCCTAATGTTTAGGAGACCATTACATGCACTTTTAAAATGGAACATATGTATTTCCTTCACTCTTTCATAAACTTTTGGTAATATTAACCATAAAGTACCATAATTTTTCTTATCATAAGAAGTCATGATTTTTCTCAATACAAAATGTTATAATAAAAACCAAAAAGTGTTATAATTTTGCAATTCACAACTTTAAAGTGCACACCATAAAATCATTATTTATAATTTTATCACAAAGTAGCATGACAAATCATAAACATTTATATTTTTTTACCATAAAAAATTGTAACTTTTTTATGATATAAACTTTTCTTAGTGGTGCATGTTTTAAATATCGACCTAATGTTTAGATCTTTTACTATTTTATTCATACATCATAATAAAAATTTAAAATTGCTATGATATTGGTTATATTTGGTGTAGTTTATCGAATCATCTTATAGCTGATTCTTCTTCTTCTTCTTATTGATAATTTGAAATATATACGAAAGTATTTGATATAACTTGTGTTTACTGTTTCTAATATAGAAATATTTTTTGTTTTTTTAAAAAAAAGGAGGAATACTTTTAACTCTATATTTTTAACTTGAGAAAAGCTACTCTAAAAAAATCCATTATCCAACCATTATCATCATAATTTATCTAAACTATTATTATTATCTTTATTTTTTATTTTTTGCTTGGGAACTATTATTAAAGCTAAACAATTGATTTTGTGAAATCTAAGGGTGAAAAACATTAAATCTACTCTATCTACTTGCAATAAGATTTTCATAATCTTATAATTCCTAAAATTTACAAACTATCTATATGTATATATCATATAAAAGTCACTTTTTACAAAATATATATATATATATATATATATTTGGGAAAATTACAAAAAAAAAAAAAAAAAAAACCTAGAGTTTAACTCTTATAGCAAATTAAACCCCAAGTTTTTAATTTTACTAGTTTAAACTCTAAAGTTTTGATTTGTTTTCAATGTAAACTATTTACTTATTTTCATTGTAAAATCGATAGAAAAATTGTCTTCTAATCATTAAACTCAATGAAAAAAGAGCATTTTAGATATTTTATGTATACTTACATTGAGGCCTCATTTAAGGAGTTTGAATTTTAACTTAAAAGTCACCAAAAAAATCAAAAAAGCCAACAAATTATATTTAAAAAAAAATCAAAAATTCTATTTTCTCTCTCATTTTTGCATCTTTTTTTTTTTTTTTTTGTGTGTGTGTAAAAAGTCAAAATGTCATCACAAACTTATTAGTTTGGTTTATCTCATATTTTAGCTAAAAAACTAACAAGTTACTAAAAATAACATGTTCCCAAATGAGACTTTAGCACTTGGTTGGAGTAGACTGTTTTAGTTGACTATTTAACTTTTTATGAAAAGACGTGTAAAAAGATAAATACAGTGATGGGATGGAATATTCTATTTTATTTATTGGCTATTTTAGCTTGTGATGGACTAAAATAGTCCCATCCCAAACACCCAATATAATGACTAAAATTTGTAAATTTTTTTTCCTTAAATAGCAAACATACAAGTGGTGTGTACATTTCTATTGGGTCAGAATTTGCCTATAAATATAAAAACATTTTTAAATTTTAAAATACTTAATCTTACAAGTGTTTTAATCTCATTGGGTCAAATATTTAACTATAAATTTTAGAAAAAGAAATTAAGCTCATGTTTTTAAATATATATATATATATATATTTTGTACATATTATTTTTTGCATTAGAAATCATTGAGACTATAAATTTAAAACATTTTAAAGCAACTATTCTAAACTTATTTCTTTGTAAATGTTCATTTGTAATAGGAAAGTCAAAACCCCAATTAACAATTTTTTGTTATTAAATTTTAACTTTATTTTTTTTTCCAGATGGGATTATTAAATTTTAACTTAAGGACTAAAAATGTTAAATCAAATTTTCCTTACTGAATAAATCATGGTAAACGATAATATAAGGTAAAAGAGTCATGAAAAATATAAGTGTTATCTAAATCAAGTAAAGAAAAAAGGAAAATTTAATAAATCTCATATTAAGAAATGATGATTCATTTAGTCCTAAAGATTTTTTTATAGTCCAATTAGTTCTATTGATTTTGAAAAGGCAGATTTATTATATTATTTAAAAATTAGATTTATGGTTATATCATTCTTTCTATTATGTTTCATTCTATTTTTTTTTCCTGTTGTGCTAGAAAGATAAAGTACACAATGTATGAAAATCAAATTTGGATTAATAATTATATGAAAATTTTTTTATTTGGAAAACATTTCAAAATGAGTACAAAAATTACTTGAAATATACGATTCTTCAAACATTCCAAAAGAATGTGTAATTCTTCAAACATTTCCAAAGAAGTATAGAAACTATTTAGTAAGTTTTGGCCAAATGTATAATTTTAAACTGTAATACTCCAATGTAACACTCAAATGTAAGAGCATCCGCATAAGGATCATCAAAATAACAAAAAGCCAAAATATAGCTAATAAATCATCAAATTCTCCCTCCATCAGTCTCAACAAATTTTTTCTAAATTAACTTTTTATTAAATTTGTTACAGTACCTCAACACCTTTGTCGAGGCACTGTTTATTCGATACATGTTTTTTTTTAATATTTTCTGGAGCAAAACTGGGCCAAAATCTTTAAACCGATCGTTCACTTAGATGTCTTCCCTAATATCCCACCGGATATCTCGTGAGTGCCTGTAGCAGAAGAAGAAAAATATCAAAAATTAGCCTAACCGGTCAATGGACCGGTCAACAGCAATATATATATATATATTTTATTTGGCTGTTGCTCATTAATATAATAAAAAAAGAAAGAGCAAAAAATACAATAATAAAATAATATTTTAATAGGATTGAATTAGAATACAGAGTTTGATGTAGTGGGTGATTAGCTAAAATAGCAAAATATGGTTTTCAGCTCTAATTTGACTAAAAAGTTGAAGAGGCGGGTGTGGATGCTCTAACACTCCCAAAAAAAAAAAAAAAAAAACCTTAGTGTACTTTTTAAAAAAAATAATACTCCAATATAACATTTCATAAAAACTCTTTAGTGTAACATTTTAATGTAACATAAAAAAAATCCTTAGTGTAACAATTTAATGTAATACACAAAAAAAATTTATTAGTGTGCTTTTTTCAAAGTGTAACACTTTAATGTAACACACAAAAAAATCCTTAGTGCACCTTTTCTAAGGGATTGTTTGGGGTGTCCTAAATAAATGCACTTTTGGTCTTTTTGGACTAAAAAATTGAGGAAAAAAATATAGATGTTTGGGTTAACTTTTTGACTTTTTATGGAAAAATGTGTATTAAAAAATTGTATAAATTAGTGTGTAGGAGAAAATTAGGATTGGGAGTTGTGCAGCTGTAATTTTTTACTTTTGGTGAATAGTGATAACTTTTTAACTTTTTGAATAATTTTTTAACTTTTTTTTAACTTGCCAAACTTGGCCTAAATGTAACACTCCAATGTAACACTAAAAAAAAAGATGTGGGATTGTTCAAACTATTTCAAACGAAGAACAAATATTCCTTAGTAAGTTTTGGATAAATGTATAACTTCAATTTTTGAGTGTTATGTTTGGAAAAGTACACTAGGGAGTTTTTTTTAGTAATTTTGTGTGTGTCACATTGGAGTGTTACGTTTGGAATTATATTGATTGAACTGTTACATTTGAAAATAGTACACTAAAGAATTTATTTTATTTTATTTTTTTTTGTATTACATTGAAGTGTTACGTTTGGAAAAATCACACTATGGAATTTTTTTTTTTTTTAGTATTACGTTATTACGTTTGAAAAAAATATACCATGGAGTTTTTTAGTTTGTTACATTGAAGTGTTGCGTTATTGGAGTGTTACATTCAAGTGTTACGTTTTTATTCATAATGTGAGATTTATTTCAGAATGAGAAAAAATTCAAAACTTCTATAGTGCGGGTTGCCAAAATGTGTAATTTTACATTTTGAGAAACCCACTTTTATCCCTAAAAAATTAAATCCAAACATATAGGTGACTACCCTTTTATGTAATTTCCACTTTAATAGGACCTTTGTATTCATAAGAAAAAAAGAGAGGACTAAACAGTTCGCAATCACATTTTGAAATTTATTGATGCTTCACCCAAGAAAAAATATAAATAATTATTGCAAAGAAAAAAATATAAATTCACAAAAAAAATAATATCACAAAAAATTGTAATCTTTTTTTAATAATAACGTGGTGTGTAGCATAATGTGTCTCAAAACAAACATTGGTAGTAGTAAAACAAGGTAAAATAATTAAATTTATATATGACTATAAAGTTGTATTTAGACCATTTTTAAACATCTTCTCAAATTTATAATTTAAAACACTGCCTAAGTATTATTTAAACTTAGAATAAATATAAAAAAAACCAGTAATTATTGCATTAACATTTCAAACATCTTCTTAGATTTATGATTCAAACATCGTCTAAGTATTATTCAAACCAAGAGAAATAGAAAAAAAAAAAATCATTGCATTAAAAAGTAAATGATGAATTATACTCATATCTTTTGAGATTTGAAATATATATATATATAATGGAAAATACTTATTCAAACCTAGAGAAATAGAAAAAAAAAAAATAATTATTGCATTAAAAAGTAAATGATGAATTATACTCATATCTTTTGAGATTTGAAAAAAAAAAATATATATATAATAGAAAAGGATAAAGATTGGGAGCGCGAATTCGCCCCCCCCGAATCCCCCGAAATTTGCAATAGAGAAAGAGAGAGAGAAAGAGAAGAGAGGGGAGGAGCTCGTCGCTCGTCGCAGAGGAGCTCGGAGCCGTCGCCGATCGCCGCGCCTCCGCCCCGATCGTTGCAGCTCGGCCTCCGCCTCCGTCCCCGATCGCCGCGCCTCCGCCCCTGGTTCTCTAGTTCTTCTTCTTCCTTCTCTTCTTCTTCCTTCTTCTTCCTTCTCCCCTGGTTTATGCTCCCTCCTGTTCATCTTCTTCCCTCCCTTCTTCTCCTTCCTTCTCTCCTTCCTCTTCTTCTTCTTCCTTCCTACTTCTTCTTCGTCTGCTTCGTTTCTGATTCAACCAAAAAAAAAAAAAAAAAAAAAAAAGAAGGCAAAAACGACATCGTTTTGCCTTTAGGGGGATTCGGGGGGGACTGGTTTCGAGCTACCAATCACTACTCAATGGAAAAATAACACCACAATGGTGTAAAAGGAAAAATATTACTAAATCATAAAAAAAATTATACACTTTAATATAATTTTTAATGATTGTATAATATTTTTCTTCTGACACCACTATGGTGTCATTTCTCAAAATATAATTAGTTTTACACTTTTGACATAATTATACTAACATTTTGTTAATATGGTTAAAACAAAAAATTAATGATAATGATGGATAGGCATTGAAATAAGCAAATATAAATATATATTTTAATATAAAAGATATGATAACATAATTTTTTCTATTTATATGACTAACAAACTATATTTATGATGAATGATGAAAAATGGTTTAAGTGTTACGTAAATGAAAATTTTAAAGAAAATTAGTATAATTATATAAAAAAATGTGGAGCTAATTGTATATTTTTTAAACATCAAGAAATGTGAATATAATTTAACAAAAATAAATAGAATATAATAAAAAGGTTGTTGACTAATTTTGATAAAACTGAAATATGGGACAATATGTATGAGATGACATGGGTGTTTGGTGTGGATTAGAGGGGTGATTTAGGTTATTTTAATTTTGAAATTTGTGTCAAACTGTTTGATGCAATTTCTGCTTACAGCTTTTTAGATAGAAATAGCTTAAATAAGTTGAGAAAAGCTGATTATTTAGAAGTTGGGAAAATAGTATTTTTAATTTTTGCTTTCTGACTATTAGCTTTTAGCTTATAGTAAGTTACACCAAACAGTCAAATTTTGATAATGATGATTGCAACCAAATGGGCAATAAGGTAATTTCAGCAAGGCCAAAAATTTCATCCACCGGTATTCATGTTTTATGGATAAGTCTTAAAGCAGTGAAACCAATAACATGAAAAAATAAAAATAAAATGCACAAAAAATGCTGGAAATTTTAAAAATTTTACCAAAATTTTTACTAAATGTGGGATCCATACATGGTGTGGGTCTCACATCTATATGAGACATTTGGTAGAATATATCAAGCATTACTCAAAATGAACCTTAAAAAATTAAAATTATAATATATCATGACTTTTTTTTGTTTGTTTGTTTGTTTTAGGGTACAACGGAAACAAATAATATATAATGACTTTATAGTTAACATGCCATTCACATACTCCTCAACCTCTTTATGAATCATGTCGTACAGGATGGTGGTCGTAGCCATCTGATAGGTAGTCCCAGCATTTTTCAGCCAAAAGGCATACCTCGGTAACAGTATGCACCCCACGGCGTGGTAAAAACAGTCTTTTTTTTGTCCTCAGGTGCCATTAGAATCTAGTTATACCCAGAAAACCCGTCCATAAATGATAGCAACGCGTGGCCACAAGGAAGATGACCTAACTTAATGAGACAATACTCATTTTTCAAAAGTAAAGCTACTTTCATTACTTCAACAAAGAATTGATAGTATCTTGGTCTCACCAGATCTGATTTGGGATGCATAGATATGAAAATTGTATGAGTTGGAAGTTTGAGAGCAATACATGTAAATAGGCCTAATTGTAAAAGTATAATATTTGTGAATTTTTTTTTTGAAAAAAAATCCACTAAATACCAAAAATATAAAAAAATCAGTTCATTTTTCATATTTTTATGTATTTATTAATTTATAATTTTTTTTTTACAAATATTTTACTGTTTAGATACATCTTAGTAAGGTGTATCTAAAAAAGTAAAAAAATTACTTAAATTTTTTAAAACTTGGGCACCTCAAGTTGAACACTCGATGATGAAATATTATATTGTACAAATGTTCAATTTCCCCTGCAAGAAGCTTCAGTTTTGAGAGGCAATTGGCGATGACTCACCTCATGTTACTGGGGATCTTCCTCTTCTTCTTGGTTTTAAGGCTTCTTCCTTCATCTTGCGCTTCTGAACCACGGGTACTACTTTTCTCCTTGGTTATATTTGCAACTTCCCTATTCTCCAACAGGGTGACAAACTAGGTTGGTTTCGTATCCAGAATTGAGGCGCATACATGGTACCTCAACCTATGGGGCACCCTTGTGAGTCATTCCTAGATTTTTGAGTCGTTTTGGGCCCTATTTTTTTTGGAGATTTTGACTTGCTCTTTTCATTTAAATTTAAAGCTATATTATTCTATTAATACCTAGTCACCATAAATAAACCCAAAAGCGATTTCTTTGCCAGACTATGGACCAGGTGATTCTGGATGTCCCATTTCCACCATCTACTCACGTGAGGACTACAGATGTGATCATAGATATGGTTGAGCTTGAGGTCCTTGTTTAGTTGAGTTTATTTATTTTTTCCTTTTGTACTTCTCCAGGTAGGTTTTAATAACTACCCACGCTTGTAGATTCGGAAGTCACCAGAACGTGGGAAGTGATTAGTACCATAATGGGCTTGTCTCGTTTAATAAAGACTTTAGTATGAACGATGTGTATTTATATGATAACATACTTATGTGATTATGAATGGCTTCTTTTAAACCTATTCACTCTAAATTTGAGTACTCACTTGCTCTTATTTTCCATGGGATGTTGTAGGTTTTGGCCATTTCTTTGAATGGTCTAGCACATAATAGATATTTCAGATTTATCAAATATACAGAACGACCTTGGGCCCATCCTACACATTTATACTTCATCAAGTACATAGCATATCATTAAGATTTCATTACAACGAATCTAAACCCACTTTAATCCATCTAAATTGAAGACTGACACCCACTTTAATATTGCATTAAAGTCATCAAAAAATCAAATTTTCTAACAATCCCCCGCATGAATAAAAATTGACTGAATAATAACAAACGGACAACGCTTAACAACAAAGACTCGGAAAGAGTGCAACGGAATAATCCCAGCATCAGAAAAGGTAGCTTTTGGCTTTGAACCCCTCATAGTGAAGTCTATCAGATTCCATTCTTTGTTTTTTAATCAAAGAGTTGTGTTTAATAAAAGGTTGTCGTTCAAGCATAAGAAACTTGAAATCTTAATCATAAATATAGGAATAAAAACTCTTACCACTTAATCTATACGCATATTGTGATATTTACTTTGCTAAAAATGGAATAAATGATTAAAGTGGGTTGCCTTGGCATCATTTATTAGCTACCGAAAACCGATGGCAATGGTTGGCTGTGTGAAGGTGTCATTGTAACTACCATCTAATCTCCTCCACCACAGATCCACCTCTTCTTTTGCGTTCTTCTCTCTAGCACTCTCCTGCACTCTTCATACGATTACCACACATTATGAAACCCTTCCAAAACACTTCTCAAACTTGCTACTCTACTTATACCTAAGCATTCCAAAGTGACTATTTGTCACCCAAACTCCAATATCCACTAATTCGGTTAACCATTCAATAAAACTTAAATTTTGACACTCAAACATCCACAGGTTGCCCTAAATCAAATACTCCAAGGTAGAGCTCCACACACCATTCCCCATACTTCTAGAATTTCACCATACTCGTCAAATACACGTTGCACTAGCACTATGCACCTTAAAAAATTCACACTTCCTTTTAGGAAGTTGGGACGCTGCTGCGCAGCAACGGTTGCTGTGCGGCAAAACGGGCCCATTTCGAGGCCTATTTTGATAATCCAAATTTTTCACATTTTAAAATACCTCAAGTAGAAGATACCTTCAAAAAATCAAATTAATCGGATATCGTTTACACATTCATCCATTCACATTTTTATTCATTTTAATACTTTAACTCACAATTATTATTTATTTTTATAGATACAAATGTCAGTGGATGAATGGTTAAGTGATATCCAATTAATTCAATTTTTTTTGCATCTTTTACTTAATATATTTTATGTGAATGATTCGAATTATCAAAATAAACTCCAAAATAAGTCCATTTTGCCGCATAACAGCCACTGCTGTGCGGAGCGTCCCCACTTCCCCCCTTACATGTGCTGCGCAAATATGACCATTATAGAAATGTATAATTTAAAATAGGTGAGTGAGGGAATCAGATATATTTTTTATTGGTCATTTATTTTATTTATTTTTTAAAAAAATAATTAAAAAATCACTAAAAATGTTAAAAATCTAAAAAATATACAAATATAAAAAATTCTATTTTCTCTCAATTTTTTTTACTCTTTTTTTTTTTTTTTTGTAACAAGATAAAAACCATTTCAAATGTATTAAAAAAATAGAGTATAAAATAATATCATAACTCATATAAGATTAATTATAACCGGTTCTATATCCACATATATATATTTTTTAAAAACCGAGTATAGAGGGAAGAGGGATAGGGTTTGATACTTGTGTATTGAAACTTGGAATCGTTGAAGATGAAGGTAAATATCAGAAATAGCAGCTGTCTTACATAAAATATATATATATATATATAAAATAGTATAGGGGGAGAGGGATAGGGTTTGATACCTGTGTATTGAAGCTTGGAATCATTGAAGATGAAGGTAAATATAAAAAATTGGAGTTGCCTTCAATCCTCAAATATGGATTAAGATGATAATTAAAATAAAATATAGTTAAAGATTGATCTAAAATATAAAATATAATTAGATTAAAATATAAAATAAATAATAATTAAGGACTGATTTAAAATATAGCTAGATTAAAAAGAGGAATTATAATAAATAATTAAAATTTTATGATTGTGATTTAATTGAATTAATATTAAACATTAGAAATTATGTGTATGTGAGATGAGAGAAAAAAAAAAGAGTTAATTACCAAAAAGTTCTGTTTACATATTTGGTGGTAGCTTAGGTCCTGTCAAAAAGTTTTTGAACAAATAAGTCCCATTTATAGGTAAAAAGGCGTTTTGCCCTTTAATCCCAAAACTGAGAAGGTTCTCAATTTCAAAACTGAGAATGTTCTCAATTTTCAAAACAGAGAATGATTTCAGTATATAATTATCAAAATTAAGAAATTTCTCAATTTTGTTGGTGCTTTTGGTGCGGTGCTTCTAGTATTAATTGAGAATATTATCAGTTTTGAGAAATTTCTTAATTTCTTTCATGATTAAAATTGAGAATATTATCAATCTACTCTCTCTCTCTTACATTTACGTTCTCCTCCTCCTTCTACACTTTCCAGATCTGGAAATCTGAGCTTCACAGCAGCTTCATCTATCACTAATGGCCATTGCTCAATACTTGGGGTTTCTTTTATTATTGATTTTGATTTTGATATATGGTGCTGTGTGTTGTGTTCACAGATCATTGACATGCACGAATTCAAGAAAATCCACAAAACTGCAAAGGTGAGAGAAACAAGGAATTAATCGGAGCATTTATCTTCGTTTGTGAGTCCAATATCCAGGTTTGAATTTTGGCAATTTCGTTGTGTTATGGAAATCGCAGAAAGTTCTGATCTATGCAGTGAACTCAATGGAGCTGATGGATCTGAGTCGCTCAACACTAAACGAAGAAAACGTGTCTTCATGCATGCATATGACTGTGGAAGACGACGCACTGGACGGAGGGGAAGTGATCAGAGGTGAGAGGAGAGGGACTGAGGCAGATGAGGCGATGGTTGGAGGACGACCATCTAATTCCCAAATTCAGGTTTGGAAGGGTAAATTGGACTATTAAAAATTAATGGGACTTGAAGGAGCAAATAATTTTATCTAGGACCTAATGGATTATAAGTTCACAAAATGGGACTTGTATATAAATGCCCGGGGGGGGGAGGGATGGGGTTTGAGGGTATTATAGCTATTTCACAGTTATAGTGTAACGGAATTAACGGTTCCACTTTGGTCTAAAATCATATAGGAATTTTCTGACAATATTTGAATTATAGAGGAAGAAAGTGCTCTTGGCTCAAATCACAAAAGAGTAAAATGAATTTTTTTTTCTTAAAATAATTATTCTAAACTTTTTTCTTTTAAATGTCCATTTATAGTAGAAGAGTCAAAACCCCAATTTTGATATTAAATTTTAACTTAGGGAATAAAAATGTTAAATAAACTTTTCTTTGTAAATAAATCTTAGTAAACCATAAAATAAGGTAAAGAAATCAATATAAATATAAGTACTATCCAAACCACGAGAAGAAAAAAAGAAAAAAAGAAAAAAACTTTAAAAGAAAAGTAACACCATTAAAAAATTGTAAAATAAAGGTTAAATTACACTCACCCCTCTTAAAGTTTTGATAGAAAAATGTAATTAGTCTTACATTTTAATATAATTATACTAATCTTTCTTTTAGTATAATTAAAGTAATTGGAACTAATTACCCAAAAAAATAATTTTAACTAATGCCAATAGCGGGTAGACACTAAAATAAATAAAGATGAATATACATTTTAATATTCACACAACTAACAAATGATGAAAAGTGACGTAAGTGTTATATAAGTTAAAATCTTAATTATATCAAAAGTGTATTTTTTAAATTTCAAGAAAAATAAGTATGATTTATTATATGAAAAGGATAGAGCTAATTATATATTTTTTAAATTTTAAGGAGGTGAACATAAAACAAAATAATAATAATAAATATAAAAACGTAGTTTAGTAATTTTTCCCAAACTTTCGAGACATTGGATATGAGATGGCATGACGTGCCATGTGATGATTATGATGATCATGATCTGAGGCCAAGGGGCAGTTGGGTAATTTCAGGAGGGCCGAAAGTTTCGTCCGAAGGCATTCGTGGGAGCTTCTATATACACACACCCAATATACCCTTTCTACACATCTCTCCCTCACACACTTTTTACACACCCCTATCATTAAGTGTGTGTATTGAGGGGAAGGGGTGTGTGTATATAGAAGCTCCCGGCATTCGTTCTTTATATATAGAGATAGAAATAAAAAAGAAAAATATTATATGTGCCAAAATTATACAATTATTTAAATTTAATTTGTAAATAAAAGTTATTAGATATAGATTCAGCTTGTTTGGTTTCAGAATTCAAGGTTCATTTTTTAAAAATTAAAATTTTTTGTTTTTCATATATATATATATTTTATTTTTGCTAAATTTTTTTAACAGTTTAACTATATTTTTAAAATTTTTAGGTACACCTAACATAAATATACTTAAAAGGTATAATATTTGTGAAAAAATCTTTTAAAAATTCACTAAATATCAAAAATATTAAAATTTAGCACATTTTTGTATTCTTATGTATTTATTGATTTTTTAAAATATTTTTTTAACAAATATTTTACTTTTTAAATAAATCTAAGTAATATGTGTTCAAAAATGTAAAAAAATTGTTTACAATTTTAAAAATATTCGTTAAAAACAAAAAAAATATATAAAAATTAAAAAACTTAATTTTTAAAAAATTGAATTCAAAAAATTGAAACAAAACACAGTAAATAATTTTAATATCAACTACAGTCTTTACATATTATAATATAATAGATAAAAACAAATTATTTAATCCTTTAAATATATATTTTTATTATTATAAAAGTGAGGTGCGTCTGTGAGAGAGAAAAAAAGTGGTACCGTATGTATGTGTGAGAGTGCGTGTTAGGAGAGAGAGAGAGTGACATGTCTATGTTTTGGTGGAAAAATTATTTGGTATTTTTAAACGTCATCCATTCATGCTCTTTACAATTACTATAGATAAAATTTTTTATTATTTTTTAATCACTTAATATAAATTTTATTTACTCCATCAAAGAAGCAAAAGCACCGCCCGGCCCTTCTTCTTGCACATTTCTCCCCATAAATGACCCGCGCCATTGCTAAAATTCACTGATGAACCTGTTTGTTCTGGTGCAAAACTGTGTCATGACTCATGTTCAGTTGGTTGATTCTTGAATAATTAGATATTTGTTGCTAGTTATGGCGTGTCTCTTGCATGTTCAAGTTTTTCTTCTTGGGGAAGGGGCAGGGGGTCACGTGCCTCCACTCCTCTTGAGTCCGGATCCTTTTCCTTGCAGTCGTTTTGCTACCTGTTTTTTTTTTTTCTTCCTCCTTTCTTTTCTCCCTCAGACATTTGAGAACCAAACCTAACAAACAGAGAGGCAAGAGAAAGAGAGGAGAAGGAGGAATAGAGGAGGAGGACGAGGAAGAAGAAGAAGAAGAGAAGACGCCGGAGATGGAGGAATAGGAGAGGAGGAGGATCGAAACTTCTTTTCCCTTTAACAATTGAGTTTGCAGATTTACCCAAACCAAGTACCAATTTCTGACCCAGCTCCTTCGAAATCGATCTCAACGAGACCCCCTACCCTCTCATTGCGAAACCCTCGACGTCGCCCCGCCTTCGCTGCTGGATAGAGAGATTTCATGTGAAGTGTTTGATAACAAAGACATCTTCTTTGTCCCTTCTCTCTCTCTCTGTCTCTCTCTCTCTCTTCTTTTGAATTTGAGAACCCTGTTTTATGTTCTTCTCTTTTTCTCTTTTTCTTTTATTTATTTTTTATTTTTTATTTTTTATATGGGAAAGTTAAATTTTCTGGGAAAATTTTGTTTAATCACTGAAAATTCTATATATGTTTGGGGAAAGTCCAATTCTTTTTGCTCTACAAAATATGGGCTTACTAATTGGAGATGGGATTTTGCTGTCTCATTTTCTGTTCACTGTGTTTGGATGCAGAGAAAACTAAGTCAAATGAAAGGGAAAATTTATAGTATTTTGGTCTTTGAAAATTGAGAAATTGAAAATATATAAATATATATATACATATATTGATTGGACCCAAGAGAGTTTGCTCTGAATATGGAAAATTCAAACCCAAAATTTTAATTTGATCTATTATCATTACATTTTCTTTGCAACCAAACATGATTGATTTTTTTGTTCTCTTACAAAATTTTCATCTTTGTTTTTGGGGTTATTCAAATTTGTATGATTTATAGAGGAGACATTCCATTCTGTAGTGAAGAGTACAAACAACAACAGATAGATATAGATGAAGCCAACGAAAAGAATTGGAAGATCTCTGCTTCCATGAAAGCCTTTTGAGGATTGATCAAAAGAAGCCCAATAAATCCTCCTCTCCAAAGAAGACCCCCTTTCCTTCTTTGTCCCTTCTTTCTTTCTTTCTTTCTTTTGTTTTTGTTTTGTTTTTTTTATACCCCAAAACAACGCAGTTTTGGGACATCGCAAAACCATTGTAGGAAATCACGGCTGAAGATCGTACTCATCTCTTACATGTGTCTTTATTTTAATTTAAAAAAAAAAAATCTTTTTAAGCAGTGTGAGTTCTCAAGGTTAAATAAAAAACTTTGTGATTTTCATTTAAAACTTGGTAGAGAATGAAAGAACCAATGTATATTCATCCTTGGTTTGCTTATTTATGATTTTGGCATTTCAACCGTTACTATGTGAGGGGGTATTTTCAACTATATTTATTGTGAAGAATCTCTTTGTGTGATCAATAGACGATGATAGTTTTGGTTTATGTAATAGGCGGAGATATTTTTTTTTATGACAAATGTTAACAAGTGTTTTATGGATATTGTTTAATGTTGAAAAGTGTATAAATAATCTCTTAAAATATGTAAAAGTGTTAAAAATATTTGATTTTAATAAAAGTGTATTGATTTCAACTGTTACTATCTGAGGGGATATTTTCAACTATATTTATTGTGAAGAATCTCTTTGTGTGATCAATAGAGGATGATAATTTTGGTTTATGTAATAGGTGGAGATATTTTTTTTTATGACAAATGTTAACAAGTGTTTTATGGATATTGTTTAATGTTGAAAAGTGTATAAATAATATCTTAAAATATGTAAAAGTGTTAAAAATATTTGATTTTAGTAAAAGTGTATTGAAATTAGTAAAAAATATATTGTGATTTACAAATATTTTATCTTTTACTTATACTCTATAGGCACTTATTAGCAAAATCATCTTTGTATAACATTAATAATAATAATACTATCATGGGATACTTTCAAAAGACAATAATTACTTGATAGTTCTATTGTAAAAGTTTTTAATAAAAAAAATTATAATTAATATTTAAGTCTTTATTCCTATTATTAGTTCAAAAGCTATTATTATCTTATTTTTTGTTGATCATGAGATGAAGAAAAAAAAATTAAAAGTTATGATTAATAGATGTCTCCTCAGAAACAATTTCTTGACATTGTCACTAGTTGAACTGGCTTACAAAGTTAATTTTTTTACAAAAATTTCATCCAAAATATTGTGACAGTGCAATTTTAAAATACTAGTATATAAGATTTTTTAAAATTATCAATCATAAAATTTGGTATTTAATTTCTACTATGAAAGGAAAGGATGATAAAATACAGTATATTTTTTATATGCAATAATATCACATTTGTTGTTTTTTTGAGTATTTTAATATTGGGTTCGGCTTTGGTCCAGCTCGAGATCGAACTGGACCGTGCTGTTGGGCCCGTGGGAGCTCATCACGGGTCCCGTTTTGATAATCTGAACAATTCAATATGTAGAACTCGTCGATTTCTATATATTTGTAAAAAATCACGTTGATCGGATATCGATAGTTATGTGATCAAATTAGTTTTGTATAAAAAAAATGGACGATGAACAAATTAACGGTTGACAAAAAACTATTTTGATCACATAGCTACCGATATCCGATCAACGTGATTTTTTACAAGCATATAGTACTCAACGAGTTCTACACATTGAACGGTTCAGATGATCAAAACGAGATCCGTGGTGGGCTCCCACGGGCCCAACAGTACGGTCTAGTCTGATCTTGCACTGGACCAAAGTCAAACCCTTAATATTAATATGATTTTCATACTGAATTATTGGAGTAGAATGAATGGCGGTATACTTTCTTATTGCAATAAATAAGATTATTAAGTTAAACAAGTCAAAGAGAGAGGGAGAGGGAGAGAGAGAGAGTTGATTTTTAGACCAGTAGTGTTACATTCATATAATTTTTTCCCTCCACAATCCCCTAATAAGATGACAACACAAAATATATATAAGGAGAGTTTTGAGAGAATATTTAAATGTGAATTAATTTTTCAAATTTTGTTTGCCATGTCATTTGAAGGGGATAAATTATGTGAATGAATTATTTTTCTTTTTAAAGTAATGCAAGTGAAAAGGTTTATCAAAAGAGGATTAAAGAAGTATTGATAATAATTTAGTAGTTGTTGGTTTTTTGGCTTTCGAAGGTTAATAATGTAAATTTAAGCGTGCCAGCAAGGATCAATTAGTCCTTACAGAATAGTAATTGCCAACCAATTATCAGACGATTGTGTTATAGTTTTTTCGGCCTTAATGAAAAGGACTTTTACTGGTAGCTTGTTTAGGAGAAATTAGTAAATAATAATAAGTAAAGAACAATTTCAGAATCTGAATTTCATTAAGTAAATGAAAACTTACAATGATCTGACCCAGTTTCGTAGAGGTTCACAACAACAAACTATTTGAAACTACTCTTAGAAAATGAAGTGCAGTATAAGAATTGAAGTGTTGGAAATGTAAAACTGGAAAGAAAATGAAGTAAATAAACAGGTTTCTAGATCTGAGTCTGGGGGGTTGTTCTGGGGCCTTCCTTGCTATTTATACTTCTCAGTGGTAACCGTCGAAATGGGCTTCCAATCATCGAAATGTCCTTCTACGATTGTTGAACATGCTCTCCCACAATCAGTCCCACTACGCCACTCTTGCAGTTAGGCTTCCCTTTTGATTTTGAATTTAAACTTATGAGTAACCATTAGGCCATATCATCTTGTATCTCTCGACTATTCCAGTGCTACGCAGATCCATTAATACCAATACAAACTGCCACGTGTCAGACTTTGATTAGCGACTTGCATTAATTTCCCAAATTGCCTTTTATGTGCCATGTGTCACTCTACGATTGGCTTTTACAAATTACACAGCCAACGTTACCCTTCACATTAATATACCCAATACTTAGTGATTTTAGTAGACTAGTGCATTCTACCCACGTTCTAGGACGTGCATGGACTCTATATATTCTAGAAGTATAACTACTTTTTGAATAATGAAGCAGTGAACTTCATTAAATCCTGGTGCTTTGCACTTCCATTATTTGAGTAAACGAAAAGACTGGTACATCCCCAATGGCCAATCACACCTTCTCTTACATTGAACGAGTATGCGAGGAGTCTTTGGAAGATGATTGTAGGCCTCAAAAGAATCTCAATGCATTTATTAGCTACACATATCCGCCTCCATTTATACAAGTCATGGAAGCTTTTGCAAATTACCAATCTTTAGACCAAGAATCTGCCAACTACAAACCTTTAGACCAAGCATTTGCAAGAATAGACCTTGGATGCTCTTCTTTTGCCCCACCACTATCTGCATGGGACAAAGCCCCTTCTTCTTCCTCCCAGTCCACTGGCTGGAAAAGTTGGTCAAAACTTGATAAACCACAATTAAAGGAGTGGATTCATCATCGATTTGTTGAATTCGATGATCCTCTTTCTATTCCTCTTTCTACTTGGAGCTTAGTGGTTTACCCCTATGTACCTATTGATCACCAACGCAGTCTAGAGAACAACTTGCTTGTGGCGTGGTATACGTCTTCCATGCCAGCGAAGATAGTACGAGCAACTCCTTATCTAGACAAAGCACAGGGATGTAATTCGTTATTTTTGGCTAAGAAGGAAAAACATTGCTCTTCTAACTGGCTCGAATGCGTGAATAACCCCCAGTTCCCCTCTTCCTTAGGGATGGATCCCCTTGCACCTCCTCTCCCTCAGAATCCTCATTGGATAGAGGAATTGAAACTTAAAATTTTTGAGAATTAGTTTTTTCCTTCCTACCAACCTCTAGCTCTTCCAACTGCATTTGAGCGATACCAAGCTCAACTTCTGCTTACTGTCTTCTCTAACTTGCCTTTCAATGTTCTTGCAGATGAGATTCCTCTCAAGAACTTCCAATGGGCCTGTGATGTTATGACTCGGGGCTATGTTCTCGACCCCATTGCCCAGGCAGAGCTTCAAGCTTTTTTGGATCAACTTCAACTCCTTCTTCATGGGTACAAAATTTCTTTGGCTACCAGTGACTCTTTGGACGAAATCACAGCCAATCGAATTTAGACATAGTACAAAGCAGAGAACCTTATTGAATAATATGATGACTTCAAGAATAAGGATTCAGCGTACTGGGATGATTTAAATATGGACAAAATGGAACAAGGCTTGAAAGACATAGAATTCGAGGTGAAAGCCGAACAACTTTTTCCTAGGTTGCCTATTTATTTATTTAGTTGTTTAGTTATTTTTTTTTATAATTATTATCTCATTATTCTTTGTTAGTGTAGTTCATTTTTATTTGTTTAATCATTCAATATTTACATAAATGTTAATGTGTCTAGATTAGTTTATTTTATTTAATTTTATTTTAGGTTTCATTTATTACAAAAAAAAAATAAAAATAAAAATATGATAAGAATTACATTTGGTACATCAATGGGTAGACTAATGCTTTTATATCTTACTTTATTTTCATGCTGGTTCCACGGGTATGTGTGTATTTGCTTTTGGTGTGTGTAGGATATGAGTAGATGGCTATCCACCCGAACCTCCAAAAAGGCCAAAGGTTCGTTCTCCTTGGCACTACTGCCGCCACCGTCACCACCATCTTGGCTACCACCACCAGTTGAGTTGCCATGACTGGAGTGGGCTTTACGCCCACTTCACAAGCTCACACAGTTCAAGCTCTCATAGTTCAAGCTCAACTATATTCAGAATGACCTAGTCACCTCTTGGGCCATTGAGCAGCTCCGTCTCCGGCAACAGCAATAGCTGGGCCTTTGTACTGTTACGCTGCCAACTTATCCTCGTCTGGTATAGCTCTTCTACCAAAACATGTACGAGTCACTCACTGAGGTAGGACTGTTGTCCACTATTGATGACCACCTTGTTAGCATCACAGAATCCATGATTGCCCAAGTGTTCGGGTTTTTTTCCGAGGCGGACCACCAGCCCTTCTCGGAAGTTGAGGGTCGACAACCGATACACAACCTAATCCAAGAGTACTTCCCACGGGCCTACGGTGACGCAAGTTACAAGTGCTTGAGCCGAACCAAGCTGCTTGGCCGCTTGTTATTCATTAACTCTGTGATACATAAGAATGCCCTTCCACTTGGGTATAAAGCTGAGCATCGCATGGAGTTTGTTCGGGTCTTATATGGTTATCAGTATGGCTATGAGGAGGCCGTTCAGCCTCAACCTATGCAGAACCTAACTTGGCCCTTGCCATTTTCCAGCTTGCTCATACTTGTTTTTGAGCTGAACAGCCTCCCAATTGATCCAACTGAGGATATTGACACAGCTTATCCGACTTTCGGGCAGCGGGAATGGCAGCATAGCGTATCTAGCAACAAGTTAGTACCTTGGTTAATGAGGCCCAAGGCCCTGTCCATGACTAGCCACCTTCTCCTGCCTCCCTTGTGCCACCCTAAAGGGACCCATTATACATGACTCGCGAGGAGTACTTACAGCTTCAGCACTCTGTGGATCAGGTCCATGGTACTCTTTATAATCGCCACTAGATCCTTATGGGGTTGCATACGGATTTTCAAGCGCATTGGGACTATTCTCAGGTAGCTTTCGACCAGCTCAATGCTTGCCAACTCGACATTCAGCAGTCAGTTGCATCACTACAAATTGACTTTTATACATATCGAGAGTCGAGCCAGCAGTGTTTTGACTAGCTTGGCGCCCAGTGTAGACACCCCATTTTTGACCGTCCTCAAGACTTGGATATGCTTGCAAGTACATCCGGTGATAAGTTTGGTTGCTCGTCGAATACTCGAATTTCACGGTGGAACGTCACAAGTTTGAGCTTTCCAAACCCTGTATCCTTTCTGCCTCATTTTTGGACCATGTGTTGGTCCATTCAACATGTTGTTTGTGGTGCACTACTAGCCATTGATGGTGCCATGTCGGCCATCAATGAAGCCTTGCCGGCCATCACTGATGGTCGGCCGGCCACCAATGTTTTAACAAATATTTTTGCAGATATTTTGACAGCTGTTTGCACAGATGAGCCCATCTGCTTGCACATGGATGGTTGGATCTCTTCAAGGGGCTTTTGTATCTTCTATATATAGAGCTCATCTATATGCTTGCAAAGGGTTACAAAATTTGGATGAGTGATATTTCTCTCTTTCTCACTCTAGAATCCTCTCTCTCTATATTTTGTGCTTGAAAGTGAACTTTCTCTACATATTTGCACTAGCACCCTTAGCCAAACACCTTGATATTAGAGCTAAGGTCTCTTGAAGCTTGGTTTGAGGTCTCAAGGTTGGTTTTAGCTCAAGAAAGTTGTTGATTTGTGGCTGCGCTTCAAGGGTAAGGAGTTACCCCTTTTAAGCTTGTTTTTGTACATTGGTTTGGTCACCTTTGCATGCTGTTTTTGGCCTAGCTTTCAACTACAAAAACCTCTATTTTTAAGTGTTAAAAATGGTAGTTTGAGGCCCTTTTGGGGTTAGGGGTGTCTCACCCTCTTTTGTAGCTTATTTGCTAAGCTTTGTGCCATCTTTTAAAGCCTTTAAAACACTCTTTTCTTGGCCTTTTAACCACTGAATTCTTGAGGAATTTCAGAGAAACTTGGTTTTGAAGTCCAAAATAGGAGGGGGTAGCCTCCCCTCCTTGTGTTTTATTTGCATGTGTTAATGGCCTAACATATGAGCATGTGTTTCTATCTTTTTGTGGCTTAGTTCAAGCATGTTTTTGGCTTTTTTTTTTGATGTACATCAACTCTGTTTTTAGCTGGTTGGGTCACTCCTTGCTTGTTTTTTGTACTTGTAGTACAATCATGCTTACTAGCTTAATATACTTGATGCTTTAGTCTACCATTCTAGCTTATTTTGGCTACACTCCAACATGTTTTTGCTCATATTTTAGCATGCTTTAACTCTGTTTTGTGTGGTTTGGGTCATATGGGACTTGTTATGCATGATTGTAGTGCAAAGGCCCTTACTAGCTTTGAGTTTTAAAGCATTTAACATGTTGTGCATGTGTTGTTTACATGTTTTGGCATCATTTAGCATGTGATTTCAGTGCTTATAACTCTGTCACACTTCCACATATATCACTCTTTAAGTGCTTTTGAGAGTTGAGCTTTATGTCTTATTTGTGAGCCAATACATGAACATCATTTTCTTGCTTTTCATGCTATCATCTCAGTACATTTTAGCCTCTGTTTTGGCATGTTTGAGGTCTATCCATAGCTGGTTTAGTCATTTGAGCATTGTGATGCATGACTCTAATGTTATGTCGTTCACTAGTTTTAATGCTTAGGTCTCTTAGCATATTGTGCATGAGTTGTTTGTATGTTAGAGTCTTCTGTTTCATGCCATATCAGCACTGAAATTCTGCAACCTCCCTCATTTCTTCATTTTTCAAATTGTTTTGAGGATTGTTTGGCCTTAAGCTTGTGTTTAAGCATGAGGTAGGGTTTGTGCTCAAATGGCTATAACCCTCTTTTGAGGGTTCTTCCTAGTCAAAGGCATAATTCCTCTCATGCCTTAAACCACCCTTTTGGTTGACCCCTCTCATTAGAGAACTTTCACATTGGACAAATCAATTAAGGAATGGTTTGGTAACTTAAAATGTGTAAACAAGAATTGAATCAAGTAAAACATGCCAAGATAAGCATGTTGTATTTGCATTGCATTGTGTTCAATCGGACGTTATATTGAACACAAGGTGGGTTGGTCCACTTCATACTCAAAGTGATGAAAGTGAGCCAACCCCCTTTGTCTCCATTGCCTTTGATCATCCATGATAAGGTAATGGTCCTAGAGTCTTGTTTGTCTTGCATTTATTGAATGAGTACAAGTTGAATCTTTAGCCATCATGCTTTGTGAATGCTTGATTGATAGTTTTGGATCCAATGGTGCCTCTCCCTTGATGATTTGAAATGATAAGGAGGGGGCACAGTACACACATACCTTTGGGAGACCCTCAATTTTCTCTATTTTGTGCTCTGTTGCAGTTTGGTGTTTTTGCACACCAGTGGCTGGCAGTGCCTCACTAGTGGCCGGCAAGGCTTCACCCTTGGCCGGCAGAGGCTCACTCTTGGCCGACAGGTGGCTGGCAGCTACCATTCATGGCCGGCAGGCCACTGGTGCACTCTCAAGCTTGGATTTGGTAAGATTGTGCAGCAAGTTCTTGGAGAAACGCTGCAAACAGAGCCTCTTAAGAGCAAACTAGAGAGCTTTTTGGGGCGAAACCGAGTGCATGCATATTCATCTTCCAATCAGAGCTGAGGCAGCATGGTTTAATGCTTTACTTGTTAGTTAGCATGGTTTTGTAATTTAATTAATTATTTGCTAATTAGTTAAGTGTTGTAATAATTAAGCAGCTTAGTTTAGCTATTTCTTTATTTTGGTTTGTAATAATTAGTCTAATTAGTTTAATTAGATTAGTTAGTTAGCTTAGCTTAGCTTAGCTTAGATTAGCTTAGCTTATTCATTCGGACCCTCCTTCGCGGGGGCACAATGTTGTAATAAGTGTGCGTGTGTGTGTGCATGTCTTTCAACCCCACGTCTTTCTCCCTTTTACTTAACCGCTTACGATGTTTAGTTTTAGGTCATGTTTTGATTAGCATACCTTATGCTTGCATGTTTGCATCATTCATTTGTCTTGCATGCACTGGGCTCGGTGCATCATTCAAACTGCATTGTATTTCAATACTTATTTGAACACATGTTTCAAAGCATGTTATACAGTTGCTTCACATGCCATCTTAGATAGCCGAGCCTATTTAATTGCATTATTGCATGTGTTGCATTAGGCATTTTAGCATAGTTAGGATCATGCATTGTTTCTTACTAGCTTTTGTTTTGGCTCGGAGTACACTACATGTTTTACGCTTTAGCATCCTTACATGAGTGTGAGTGTCCCCATGACAACATGCTTGCCATGAGGCTATCTGCTTAGGTGCTTAACTGCATGAATACCTGTGGATGAAGGCTTTGTTACTTGAATTGGGACAATTCATTGATTGTGAGTTTCAAGCCCACTTTGTGAAGTGGCAAAATCATGTTTTAAAGCCCACTTGAGGGTGGCAAATCCGCGCTTTTGCCCACTTGAGGGTGGCATTTTCAAACCATTTTCAGAAAACAAACATGAATTGATTTGTTCCAAATCTCGCGACTTAGTCTATACTTGTATGTTGTGCGCATCACATAATAAAGTTAGCTAATAATCAGAATAAGAACACATGTGTTTATAAAAACAACATATCATGTTTAGTAGAGGCCGATCCTTTGATCAGGCGAGCGGGGGTGCTTATTTCAGGACCTTCCCCTCTCGTACCTAAGTTTCGGAGCTGAGGCAACTTTGGTGATAATGGACACGTGGCCTTTGGCACGAGTCAGGGTTTCCTAAATTTCCCAAAAAATAAAATATTTAGATGGCGACTCTGTAATCTGGCAAAACAGTCTATGTTTGACGCTTTTTGATTAAAATCAATTTTCCAAAACGATTTGTCGGATTTGGACTCTTTGGTGTTTATCAGTCTCACATTGCACTTTGTGAAATTAGATTCAGAACCATGACAGGAGTCCGAACTGTAGAAGACCTATTCGACGCTCTCCGAAAGGAGGTGCGAAGAAAGTCAGGTCTACAGTTTCTGGCGACTCTGTTGGGGATTTAGAGAACTTGACTCGAACATCATGATATGTTGTTTTATTTACACTTATGTGTTTCTTTGCATTGCATTTGCATTGGTGCGCCTAAGTCATAGTGTTTGCTATCTGTTATTTTTGAACGGCTTGCTTGAACAAAGCTTGCCATAAGGCTGACCGATTGCGGGCTCTGCCACGATGGGAACACAAACCTTGGATCTGGACTACCGCAGTACCGTTTGATCCACCTTTCACTTCTCGGTGTTAGGTGCGAGAGGTATATTAGGTGGTCTTGCTAAGGCACCCTTTTTTGACCATTTGACCTAGTTGTATATCGGAAGCCTTAGAGACTGTTCCAAACTAGGACAGGTTGCTCACCCGAATGCAGGATTATGTGAAACCTTGTCTTTGCATAGTGAACCCCTAGTTCCTGACAAAAATAGGACAGGGAAATCCTACCCCATCATAGGGGTGTTTTGGCTCTCACTTGCTTGATATGTGCTGTTAGGGTGTGTCTCTACAGGAATGTATGTATCAGTTGCAAGTCTGGGTATTAGTCTAAGAACATCAGTGTTTGAGTATGTATCAGTTTTGAGGCAGAGAATTTGGGAGCAGAAATCAGTGTTTGAGTACAGATTGTTCAGCTTATGATATCAACTGTGTGTTATCCTTATATAAGCCGAGGTGCTGTCCATTTTTCTGATTTTTGTTTCCTTTTTGCTTTATTTTCTTTTTGCAAGGTAGTATTTCATCATTGCTTTCGACGAAACAAATCCCCCTCGAGCACTCTGGACCAGAGTTAGGAGGATTCACCGATCTGAGGATCTAGTTGATGGACAACCAGTGCTTGCTTCATTACCCCCGGTTACGAGATGGAGGGTAGTTAGGCTTAGATCACCAGTACAACAGTCACCAGTTCAGCGGTCATTATCTACCTCACCTGTGCACAGTTGGGCCAAGATTTCTACTTCCACCTTAGACATAGAATATACACCTAGTCAGACATATCAGCACTTTATAGATAGTATGGAGGATATGATGCGTCAACTCCAGCTAACCATAGAGGCCATGCAGCAGGATGTAGCTCACCAAGCGGAAGCTATCGCTCGTCAAACAGAGGTTGTAGCCTAGCAGGCAGAACTAATTGCTAGGCTTCAACAACAACAGCAACCACAACAAGCTGGAGCATTTGCTTCGCATCCACCCCCACTCCCACCCCCACCTAGGGTTCCAACACCCGGCGATACAACAAACGTCCAGGAGAATACAGACGTTCCAACAGGGCCAGTCCCGCCTCAGACGTCAAAAGCACCAGCCAACCCGATAGACACGCCATTCAAATTTCAGGTTGATCCAACCGCTCTAAAAGTAAGCAAGCTTGAAAAGCTGTTCAAGTGAGCTCAGGGAGTTAACTCGATCCCATATATAGAAGATGGATACACAAATTCGGCGGTGACATTGCCGGATAGGTTCAAAATGCCTCACATAGATTGCTTTGACGGCTCGGGCGATCCTATGGTTAACTTGAGTCTATTTTCGGATATTCTGCGCCCGATGGGCTTGACTAGACACCAGAAACTATCTCTCTTCGGCAAACCCTGTCGGGTATTGTGGCCATCTGGTATGCCAAACTGGAGGATTCAGTGAAAAGGAGTTGGGAGGAGATGGCCGAGGCCTTTGTCGCCCAATATTCGTATAATACTCAAATCGAGGTCACGACTCGTGATCTTGAGGTGACCCGGCAAGAGCCAAAAGAGGGCTTTTCTGACTTTATCACTCGATTGAGGGCCAAGGCCTCCATGATGACGACTCAGCCACTTGAGAAAGATCAGATAAGAATGGTTGTTCGCAACCTGCAACCTAAGCTGATGCAGAAGATGATCGTCTTACCCCTCCCCACCTTTGCTGACTTGCATGAGATTGGGGTACAGATAGAAGACGCTATGAAGCAAGGTCTGATTGACTAAGAAAAGAAGCAGCCCAAAAAGGCGTTTACACGCGGTTCGAATGCAGCTACGAGTAGCACTGCAGCCGCAAGAACTTCTGATGTCAGCATGGTCACCACTACACCAAAAACAGCCACACCCTTCACCAGCACATCTGGAGCCACCCCACAACCAGCAAAGTATCCACCCCAAGGCCAGAGGACTTTCACTCCACTATACATGCCTCTGTCCAAAGCTTTGGGGGTTCTAATCAGGAAAGGGCATCTGAAGCCCCTGGAGCCGCCGCCATTACCAAATAACCTCACTCCCTTACATAACCCGGCCAAATATTGCGTCTTTCACCAGCAGCACGGTCATGACACCGACTTTTGCTTTAGACTACGTCATGAGATTTAGGATCTTATTGACAATAAGATGATTGCGCCTCCCGAGAAGCCAAATGTCACCACAAACCCTCTCCCCCCACATAACAACCCCCCTCCTCCATCTAGGCAAGTAAACCTGATCCAAACAACGGCCGTTCCATACGACCCCAGCATATACATCACTCCCTCCCACCTATCCAAGCCGATGCTGTTCATTCCAGAAAGCACGGACCTGTGCATGATGAACATGTCATTAATCCAACCTAAGCCAGTGCTGGTGATTGTCGAAGACAAAACTGGGGTGACCTTGGAGGAAAATGGGAATGTTGATTTAGAACCTGAGAGATCTAAGAGCTTTACTGAGGAAGCATACAACCCGTGCGGTTATATTGTGTCAACAGATCAGGTTAAGCCAATGGTAGAGTTGCCAACTGGGATAGAGGTTAATGTGGTCCGAGAGGATGGGCCGAACCAGGGGCTGGATGATTTAACGGAGCTGGTGAAGGACATTGCTAATCTGTAGTTCTTTAATGAGCAGGACCCCGAGGATGTGAGCATCAATTGGTTTGACCTGAATGGAGCAACGGATAATACAGGATGGCTCAGTGATGAGCCGAATGTTGTTGAGGTGTCTCAACCAGAACAAGCACAATCAGAAATAAGAACATCTGTAACGGCCGGAACGGTCGAGAACAAGGAGGAGTTGCTGGAGAGCACCGGTACGATGAATTTTGCTCGGGAATTGGACAGTTTGTGTACAGCTGACACGGAGCAAGAAGCCCCGCTGAAGTGGTTTGAGCAAGAGAAAATTGAGAATGATGGTAGGGCTAGAAAAGCCAAGGGCCCTGTGGGGACAGATTGTGTTGACAACACAGGAACAGCTACAACGGAACTGGACAGTTGTCTGTCGGTTGCCGAGGAGATGTTGTGGGAGGACGATGATTTGTGTCTTGCCCATACTGATGAGGACTGGGGTCAGAATCAACCAGATGATACTTGGTACACCGAGGAGGTGGATCACATGACCCGAAGTGGGCGGTGCTTCAAGCCCCCACATTTGGACCAGTCGGAGGCGTTCGGGAAAGACAAGGAAGCCGAAAAGCAGAAAGATAAACTGCTAGAGGAGGAAGCTGTACTGAAGCAGCTGAAGAAAATTCAAGCAGACATCTCCATCTGGGGACTGCTTATGGCCTCGCAGGTTCATAGACAAGCTGTCCTTTCAGCCATGGAGAAGATTAAGCTCTAAATTGATACAACCCCTGAGCAGTTGGTGGGATTGGTTTTTTCAGGTGGAGCTTCACCGACTTTGACATTCACAGAGAAAGAATTACCGCCTGAGGGCACTGAAAACAACAAGCCGCTGTATATCTCTGTGGAGTGTATGGAAAAATAGATACCAGTTGTCCTGGTTGATACGGGTTGAAGCCCGCAGATTTCGCACCAACAGCCCAGGTGATTCAGGCTTATGATAACATGAGTCAAGAAGTGATGGGGACAGTATACATTAGAACTCAGGTTGGCCCGGCACAATAAGACATTGAGTTCCATGTCTTGGATGTTCCAGCCACCTTCAATTTACTCCTTGGGCGGCCGTGGCTGTACCAGGTGAAGGCTGTCTCTTCCACTTTACATCAGATGCTGAAGTACCCCCATGGGAAGGTGGTAACAATTATTTTTGGGAACTCTTCCATACATCCGTCGCCAGAGGTTGCTACACCAGTATTGGAAATTGAACACGGCGAAAATGATGCCTTTCTGTCTGGGTTCACCTTGGCTGAGGCCCAGGTGGTGTAGGATATTTTGGCTGTTGATGAGGGACTGTACGTCAGTGCCAATCAGTCTACCTCATGGACAAGCTTCAACACATGCTCGAAATGGGATTAGGACGAAGTGGCCAGAAGAGTGTCGCTGCATTGGCTGACGTGCCACACAACCCTTATACCTTTGGTTTAGGTTATATGCCTACCAAAGAGGATTGGTCAAGGAAGGGAAAGGAAATGGTCGGAAGAGCCAAGGCTAAGCAAGCCGGGAAGCACTACGAGCTGGTGCACAGGCCTATTCAAGGAACCTTGAACGAACGCTTTGATCGGGAGGGGGAAGATTTCCCATTTTGCGGCTTTCCGGAGCCATGGGTGAATTCAGAGAAGCGGCATTTGCCCAGCTTCGAAATCTTTTTTGACTTACAGTTGCAAGGGGATGAAGTTGCGGAAGAGTAGACTGACCCACCAGCTGAGGTTGAGCAGTGCAAAGAGGATGAGTCCATTCACACAGAACTTGAGATGGGGGGAAGCGTTGGCTTGTCTCCTCTCAGATCCTCAGATCACGCCGGAGTGCTTGGGGGATGATTTATCTGTTTCCATGATTAGAGATCAAACGACTGTAGGCCATTCTTCTGGCATTTTGGATGTGTCCATTGCACCTTCCATCGTCTGGCAGTACGAGGAAGGCTTTTTATCGAGCAGTTCTGGGTCAGGTAGTGAACCAGAATATGATTCCACAGAGTCTGTGGAGTCGGAATCAGATTCTAGTTCTTCTGAGTCAGAGTCCGGTATTCCTAGGGTTGATAACCCGGATGCCGTTGTCTTGTCCAGGTCGTCTTTTTCTTTTTCTTTTGAGTCGGTTATAACAGAAGAATTAGACGAACTGGAAGTTGTTAATGAGAATGGTACCGATGTGGCTTCTGAGTACTTTTCTGTGCCTTTAGTTTATTGCATTAATCAAGATTTTCAAAAATTTGATGAAAATGACGAGGAAGAAATTCCTCTGATTTTGAAACATTTGATTGATCAAGAGTAGGAGAGGTTTGTAAAACCTTTGGTTGATGAAATCACTTCAATTAACGTTGGTACTGAGAAGGATCCACGGCTGGTCCAGATCGGGTCCACGTTGTCTTCTGAGAAATGCAAGCGCTTAGTAGCTTTATTAAAAGATTTCAAAGATGTTTTCATGTGGTCCTACGAAGACATGCCTGGAATCGATCCTGAGATTGTACAGCACCGGATCCCTCTTGACCCAGAGGCCCAACCTGTCAAGCAGAAACTTCGAAGGATCCGCCCGGATTGGGCTCTAAAAATCAAGGAAGAGGTCACCAAGCAGATTGATGTAGGGTTCCTGTTAGTATCTGAGTATCCTACTTGGTTGGCCAACATAGTTCCGGTGCCGAAGAAAGACAGCAGAATTCGGGTATGCGTGGACTTCAGAGATTTGAACAAAGCCAGTCCGAATGACAACTTTCCTCTGCCACATATCGACGAATTTGTGGACTTCACTGCTGGGCATGCGTTACTCTCGTTTATGGATGGGTTTTCGGGCTACAACCAGATCTTGATGGCACCCGAAGATAGGGAGAAAACTGCCTTCTCTACCCCGTAGGGAACTTACTGTTCAACGGGCTGCAACCACGATCTTGCATGATATGATCCATAAAGAGGTTGAGGTGTACGTAGACGACATGATTGTCAAGTCCAAGGAAAGAGAGGGCCACTACACCACCTTGAAGAAAATTTTCCAATGGATCAGAGAATATCGGTTGCGACTGAATCCTCAGAAATGTACTTTTCGTGTCACAGCAGGGAAAATGCTAGGATTCTTGATTACATAAAGGGGCATTGAGGTCGATCCCTCCAAGATCAAGGCCATACTAGAAATGCCACCACCAATGATTGAAAAGGAGGTGCTAGGCTTTCTAGGAAAAGTGCAATTCATAAGACGGTTTTATTGCAAAATTAACCTTGACTTGTGAACCACTGTTTGGTCTCTTGAAGAAAGGAAAGAAATTCCAGTGGGATGACCGATACCAAGTTACTTTCGAACAGATCAAGCAGTATCTACAAAACCCACCTGTGTTGTCATTGCTAGAGCTGGGGAAACCATTGATTTTGTACCTGTCAGTAACCAACACGACAATGGGCTGCATGCTTGCGCAGGAATCTGAGGATAAAGTGGAGAAGGCTATCTACTACTGGAGCAAGAAAATGTTGGAATATGAGACCCGTTACACTCCGCTTGAAAAGGCTTGTCTGGCCTTGGTATGGGCTACCAGGAAGTTGAGGCACTACCTGTTAGCTCACTCCGTAATTCTGGTTTCGAGATTGGATTCCATCAAATATCTCTTCTAGAAACTAGCACTTACGGGTAGGCTAGCCCGTTGGTTGCTTCTTCTCTTCGAATTTGATTTGAAGTACATGACGCGCAAGTCAGTGAAAGGGAGAGCGGTAGCGGAGTTCCTAGCCGATCACCCAGTCGAGGGAGATGAAACAGTAGAGTATCTGTTCCTAGATGAGGCCATTCTGCAGCTTGAAGAAGAGGTCTGGACTATGTACTTTGACGAAGAGTCTAATCAGTACGGGTATGAGATATGGGTGTTGCTGATAGCACCCGATAATTTCCACATACCCTTAGCTTTCAAACTCCGGTTCAAGGTATCGAACAACGAGGCAGAGTATGATGTATATATCACTGGCTTAGAAGTCGCCCTAGAACTAGGGGCAAAATGGTTGGATGTCATTGGGGACTCGAACTTGGTTGTGTCTCAAGCCAAAGGAGACTGGAAGGTTAAAGAATAAAGGATGAAAATCTACCACCAAACCCTGGACATTCTGATTCCCAGGTTTGAGAAATTAACCTGCACGCATTTCTTAAGAGAGAGCAACAAGTTTGTAGACGCTTTATCAACTCTATCTTTTATGATAAACATCCCTTTGGGAGACCGGATGCTTCCGATCATCATCAAACAGAGGTATGTGCTGGCCTACGAGCTGATTGCTGCTATAGACGAAGTACAAGATCAGAACCCCTGGTATGATGACATCTGGAACTTCTTAGAAAAGGAGGCTTATCCACCAGGGGCAAATACTAAGGATAAGAGGGCAATACGAAGAATGGCTGCTCAGTTTGTCGTCTGTGGGGGTAAATTGTACAAAAGGGGCTATCTGGGAATGCATAAACTGTGTGTTGATGTTGAGGAATCTAAGCGCCTGATGGAGGCCATCCATGGAGGAGAATACAGAGCGCACATGAATGGGGTGATGCTAGCTTGGAAAATTCTCAGACAGGGTTACTATTGGTCAACTATGGAGGAGGATTGTATTGGCTTTTGTTCGGCGATGCCACAAATGCCAGATCCATGCAAATCGCATGAACTTTCTGCCGTCGAAGCTGTACAACATGACTTCGCCATGGCCGTTTTCAGTTTAGGGGATTGATGTGATTAGGGCAGTTACTCCGAAGGGGTCGAATGGGCATGAGTACATCCTGGTGGCGATAGAGTACTTCACAAAGTGGGTCGAGGCCTAATCTTACGTAGTGCTGAAAGCGTCACACGTAGCTAAGTTCATCAGGAACAACATTATCTGTCACTATGGAGTCCCGAATAAGATCATTTCGGACAATGGTTCCCACTTCAAGAAGGAGGTGATCGACTTGTTGGAGAAGTACAATGTGGCTTTTCATAAGTCATCCACATATCGGCCGCAAACCAACAGAGCTGTTGAGGCCGCCAACAAGAACATCAAGCACATCCTGCAGAAAATGGTGGAAACCTACAAGGACTGGCCAGATAAGCTGCCATTTGCTCTTTGGGGCTACCAGACGTCAATTCGAACTTCTACTAGGACAACTCCGTATTCCTTGGTTTATAGGATGGAGGCTGTTCTGCCGATCAAAGTTGAGGTTCCGTCACTACGGGTAATGGTTGAGTGCCAGATAGCTGAGGCAGATTGGCAGCAGAGCAGGTTTGAGGAACTCATGCTATTCGACGAGAGAAGACTGAAAGCATTGTATCATGTCCAGGGTTATCAACGCAAAATCGCCAGGGCTTTCAACAAGAAGGTTAAGTTTAGGAATTTGAAAGAAGGGGATTTGGTGCTCAAAGATAACCAAGCTCCCATCCACGACCCTAGGGGCAAGTTCAGACCCAATTGGATTGATCTCGTATATCATCAAGTCAATTTGGTCGGGTGGAGCTGTCATTCTTATGGATTTAGATGGCCTCGAGTTCTCCCAACCAATCAACATGGACAAGTTGAAGAAATACTATCCCTGAGTGGCTCGCTAGGCCGAAAACTCGAAAGGGCGACCTAGGCAAAAGTTAGAGCATGAAAAATTTGAAATAAGAAAAACTGAGCTCGCAAGGTTGAAAACCTAGAAAGGGCGGCCTTGGAAAAAGTTAGAGCATAAAAGGAGAGTGTTAATACACGAGTGAACCTGAACCGAACTACGTAAGGCTTGATTCCCATCTTTGGGATACGTAGGCAACTTCATTCTGAAGTCCAGCCATAAATACTTCCAAATCAGCTCTGTCCATGTGATTGTTTTGGTTATCTTTGTCTTTTCTACATCCAAGAGTTCGGTTGTGACCTACAGTGCAGTACTATTCAGACTATGGGCAACTTTCCAGTTATTAGATTTGGGATTGTACATCTCAAGGATAGATCTTGGACGTGTCCAGTTGTGATCCATATTGAAAATGGTTTTAAAAAGTTTTAATAAAAGTTGATTTTGTTCAAATTAATCTTTTTACAACTTAGACCATTTTTGGACCAAACGGAAAATTTTCAGTACCCACAACCTTCAATTTCATTGATTTCAGTGCAGAGTTCTCCGGCTCTTGATACAAATTGAAGTTGCTTTTTATTACATTAAAAAAGAAAACTTGAAAGTACAGATTAAAACAATAAACTTGGGGCATAGTCAGGTGTTCCTGCATCCCCTCCCAGAGCTCGTGGAAGCTTCGGACGCCAAAGTAGGCCTAGTTTGTGCCTCGTCTTCAAGCCAAGCTATGCATTCGCCAGAAAGGGCGCAACTGAAAGTGGGAGCGGGGGCCAGAAGTTCTTTTGTTCTTCATGTTGTGGCATAACGAGTTAGCTGTGTGTGTAGACACCCCATTTTTGACCGACCTTAAGACTCAGACGTCACCGATTGAGCGCTCGGTGATATTGCCTACTGTGCTCGTTCAGAAGTCTCAGAGTCGTGGCCGTGCGCCCTGCCTCCGGACTTCCGAACTCTCTTCTGTGCCTTGTCTCGGTTTGCGAACCAGGCTCGATTTTCTCTGTTTTCTTTCCTGAGGGGAGGGAGTGGTCCCGTAGACTATCTCCCGGTGGCCGTGAGCTACTTTTCGTGGCCGTAGGCCATTTTGCCCATTTCGGAGCCCGGTTCCCGGTTTTCGGGACCGTCAGGCTGTGTGCCTCGGCTCGGGATCACCCAACCATCTCCGACTTCTCCAATTTTTGGCAGAGACCTCTGTTTTAATATTCCTAGGAACCCTGGGGCCCCTGATGCCCACTTCGTGGTCGTATGCCACTTCCGGTGCCTGTAGCCGGTTTTCGGGACCCCAAACTGCGCGGTTTTGGTCCCGAGCTTTCATTTTGCATCTGTTTTCTCTGATTTTTGGCAGGAACCTCTGTTTTGTCATTCCGAGGGACACTGGGGTCGCAGATGCCCACTTCGCTGCTGAACACCACTTCCGGCACCTGCAGCCCATTTTCGGGATCCCGAATTACTCGGTTTTGGCTCCGAGTGTTCATTTCTCATTAGTTTTTGTTAAAACTTGGCAGGTACCTCTGTTTCAACATCAGGAAGATCACTGGGGGGTGAGAAGCCAGCAATTATCCCAGATAGCCAGTTTCGTTCCTCCGGAGCCCGTTTTTCTCACTTCCGGGCCAATGTTGAACACCCTGGGGGTATTTTCTTCCAACCAAAGCTACATATCTGTGATGAGGGGACATGGGAGGACCCTAAACAAGACTGGTCGGCCAGAAATTCAGAGTTTCATTTTTGAGCCTCTCCTTCAAGCTCTATGTTGTGGCTCCTGCTTCAGTGTTGCCAATTTCCGACCTTGGAACCTTGTTGCACACATCTGGGAGGACCCTAAAAGTTGGTGGTCGGCCAGAAATTGTACATTTCATTTTTGAGCCTCTCCTTCAAGCTCTATGTTGTGGCTTCTGCTTCAGTGTTGCCAAATTTCAACCTTGGAACCTTGTTCTACACATATGGGAGGACACCAATGCATACAGGTCGGCCCAAAAATCTACTGTTCATTTTTTGAACATGGCCGGCAGGCCAGGGTGAGTGGCTGGCCGACCAGGTGAGGTGGCCGGCCGGCCCCCTTGCATAAAGCCACCTGGCCGGCCTGCTTCCCCCTTTCCAGCTCAGTACAGCTGTCCGAATATTTTGCCCAAAAGATCTCCCCATCCGGGGGATATTTTGGGAGGGAAAGCTTGGATGCTTTTCCCTCCCCTTTTACACCCCATTTTGCCTATTAAAGGGGCTGGGCAGCTCCTTCCTCAAGGTTACAAAAATTGCTCTCAAGAACACCTCTCCCAAATCCTCCATTTCCATAGCTTAAAACTCAAAAAAGCTTCAAGTCCCTAAGCCAATCCTTCATCAACCCTAAGCACTACCATCACCATCTCCATTCCAGCAGCAAAGAGGTGATCTTCAGTGGTCAAGGATCAACAAATTCAAGCCAAGAATCAAAGAAAGACTTGTCTCCAAGGGTAAGTTTCCAAATCTCTTTTTGTAGCATAATTTTGTTTCCTATTTCTACCCTATTTCCTTTCAGTTTTTGGGCTTTGACCCCTAATGGTTTTAGGCTTATTTTGAGCCCCTCTACAACTTTGTAGAAGGGCTCAACTTCATTTGGTGTCTCCATGATACACTTGTTTCAATATCTAGTTTGTATGTCATAATCTTGCATGCTATTTTTAGCCTATTTGCATTTGTTTTTGGGGCTCCGACCCCTACTGGTTTTGTGCTTATTTTGAGCCCCTCTACAACATTGTAGAAGGGCTCAACCTTGTTTGGCCATTCTATATACCACCTCCCTTTGAAATCCACTTTAGGCCCTAATTCTTGCATGTTTTGTAGCCTTTTGTGCTTTCGGTTTTAGCTCTTGGTCAGAACTGAGAGGGGTCTTATTTTGACCCCCTTTACATGTTTCATGAAGAAAGTTTTATTGTTTGGTGTATGCTTTGCATATCTCTTGTTATAACCTCTTTTGAGCTCCATTTTGCATAGAATTTATAGCATGTTTATATTCTGTTTTTGGGGCTTCCATCTTCTGTAAATGTGCTTATTTTTAGGCCCTCTTCAATGTTGTAGAAGCATGTTTGTCCATTTGGGGTTTGTATATATCACTTGTCTCAATACCCTTCTTTTAGCCCCTATTCTTGCATGCTTTTGTTGCTATATCTAAGCTTGCAATTTGGCCATGTTTGTTACTGAAAAATGCCATATTTGGGACTGCCTTACCACTGGTTTTTCTGTCATGTGCTGATTTTGCATGTTTAGTATGGCTATAGGCCATTTCGGGTGCCTAATTTCACATTTCGGGATGATTTCATGCTTCGGTTGTCATTTCGTACCATTTCGGGCTGTTTTACATCATTTGTGAGTGCTGAAATTCCATTGCCATGCTTGCATATCATTTCCCATGTCGTTTCATGCCTTAATGCATTGCCTCGGTTTGCGTGCCCGTGTGCACGCACTTCGAGGCACCTCTGTTTTATCCGATGGCAGCCTATGTGAGTGCGGCCGAGGCTCTCTCATGTTGGCGTAAGCCCATCACTGCATTTCGTATGCCATTTTATGCATTCCTCGGTTTGCGTGTCCGCGGGCACGCATTTCGAGGCAACTTTGTTTTTACCCGACGGCATCCTATGTGAGTGTGGCTGAGGCTCTCTCATGTTGGTATAAGCCCATCATTGCATTCCGCATGTCATTTCGCATTCCTCGGTTTCCGTGCCCGTGTGCACGCATTTCGAGGCACTTTTTTTTTTTTTTTTTTTTTATCCGACGGCATCCTATGTGAGTGTGGCTGAGGCTCTCTCATGTTGGTATAAGCCCATCATTGCATTCCGCATGTCATTTCGCATTCCTCAGTTTGCGTGCCCGTGTGCACGCATTTCGAGGCACTTCATTTTTTATCCGACAGCATCCTATGTGAGTGTGGCTGAGGCCCTCTCATGTTGGTATAAGCCCATCATTGCATTTCGCATTCCTCGGTTTGCGTGCCCATTATCCGACGGCATCCTATGTGAGTGTGGCTGAGGCCCTCTCATGTTGGTATAAGCCCATCATTGCATTTCGCATGTTATTCCGTGTTCCTCGATTTGCGTGCCCGTGTGCACGCATTTCGAGGCACTTCATTTTTAGCTTCCGGCATCCTATGTGAGTGCGGCTGAGGCCCTCTCATGTTGGTGTAAGCCCTCATTGCATTTCGTATGACATTCCATGCCTTCGGGCCATTTCTCGGTTTGCGTGCCCGCGGGCACGCATTTCGAGACATCTCGTTTTAGTTTCATTGTATATCATGTTTCATGCCATTTCATGCCTTTATGTCATTGCCTCGGTTTGCGTGCCCGCGTGCACGCATTTCGAGACACTTCATTTTTATCCGACGGCTTCTTATGTGAGTGTGGCTGAGGTCCACTCGTGTTAGTGTAAGTCCAATTTGCATTGCGTATGCCATTTCATACCTTAGGATCATTTTCTCGGTTTGCGTGCCCGTGTGCACGCATTTCGAGACATCCCATTTTCATAGCATTGTGTATGTTAGGATTGCATATTAGCTGCATTTCATGCATATCATGCATATTGCACGGGAAACGAGGCACATTCCGTACTCCGAGTGGCGGAGCATGTCTCAATTCCCAAGTCACCGACACTCCGGATTACCCATGATGGAGCTAGGTTTTGTTGTAGCATTCATATGCATTCATCCGATATTGAGTTGTGCAATTCGACTCCTCGGCCATCATGCATCGATATGCGTGATTGGTGGCACGAGGATCGAGGCATGCATATATTTGTGAAATACATTGCTATGTCCTTTTCCTGCTCTCTGTCACAGCAAAATCGAGGAACAGCAACTTTTCAGAGTCTGGCACACATTTCGAGAAACATTGCAAACAGAGGCAGATTGGGGCATCCTAGTGGATTTCTGCGCCAGGCAGCCCAACAGGCGGCATCTATCAGAAGCAAGGCAGTCCCTGGCTTGCACGCCAATTTACCGCTTTCTTAGTTAATTGTTAATTAATTAGGAATTTGTATTTTATCTGTAATATTCGGACTGTATATTCTTTTATTTCGGACTGTATTATTTATTCGGACCCTCTGCGCGAGGGCAATGCTGTAATAAGGGTGTGTGAGTGTGATGTATGTCTTCCGACCCCCATTTCTTTCTTCCCTTTTATTTATCCGCTTACGATGGTTAGATATAGGGCATATTTCAATTAGCATAACAGTATGACAGCATGTTTGCATCATTCATCTGTTTGCATGCACCGGGCTCGGCGCATCATACAAACTGCATTTGTATTTCAATTCCAAATTGAATACTTGATAGCTGTAGCATTTCATATGCCATGTTAGAAAAGCCGAGCCTGCTATAGTTTGCATCTTTGCATGTGTTGCATTAGGCAAATCTGTATATATTAGGATCATGCATGATTTCTAATCGGTTTCTGTTTTGGCTTGGAGTACTCGGTGAGTTTTATGCTTTAGCATCCTTGCATGCGTGTGAGTGTTGCCATGATAGCATGCTTGCCATGAGGCTATGTGCTTATATGATATAACTGCCTTGAATGCCTGTGGGTGGAGGTTGAGTTACCTGAATTGGGACAATTCATCGAATGTTTGTTTTAAGCCCACTAGATAGTGGCAAAATCTTATTTTCTAAGCCCACTCGAGAGTGGCAAATCCGCATTTTAGCCTACCTGCGGGTAGCACCTTCGCACCATTTTCAAACAAACAAACATGAAATGTTTTTGTTCCAATTCAGACGGCCCAGTCTATACTTGTTTGCTGCGAGCATCACATAGTAACCTAGGCTAATAACCGGAATAAGAACTCACAAAGTTTTCAAAAACAGATATCATGGTTAGTAGAGGCCGGTCTTTGACCGGGCGAGAGGGGGTGCTCACGATGTGACCTTCCCTAATCGTACCCAAGTTCCCGAGCCAACTTTGGTGATGACGGACACGTGGCCTTTTGGCACCGAGTCAGGGTTTCCTAAATTTCCCATTTTAAAATATTTAGGTGGCGACTCTGTTATCTGGCAAAGCAGTCCATGTTTGGCACTTCTTTCAAAAAATCTGTTTTTCTTCAAAACGATTTGCCGGATTTGGACTCTTTGGTTCGAGATTTAGAACCGCAACAAAATCGAGTCCGAACTGTAGCGAGGTCCCTCGCGGGCTTGTTACAGTTTCTGGCGACTCTGCTGGGGAGTTTGGAGAACTTGACTCGAACTCATGATATCTATTTTTGACTACACTTGTGTGTTTCTTTGCATTGCATTTGCATGGTGCGCCTAGGACACCGTGTTTGCCATCTGCTATTCCTGAGCGGTTTGCCGGAGGCTTGTCTTGTCAAGGCATGTCCATAAGGCTGACCGGTTACGGGCTCTGCCAGTATGGGAACACAAACCCCGGTTTTACCGGGGCACCCTTTTGACCATTCGACCTAGTGCATATTCGGATCCATAGTGACCATTCCAAACTAGGACAGGTTGCTTACCCGTTTATAGGTTGTTTGAAACCGCTGCGTGCGTAGTGAAACCCTAGCTCCTGACAAAATAGGACAGGGAAACCCTACCCCAACATAGGGGTGTTTTGGCTCTCACTTATCTGCTATGTGCTTGCTAGAGTGCGTCTCTACAGGGAATGCATGTATCAGTTGAGTTTGGGCATCAGGCCTGCGGGCATCATTCAGTATCTGAGAATCAGTTGTCTGTGGATATCAGATTCAGTTTAGGGGAACAGTGAACAGTGATACAGGAACAGTGATCAGTGGTTGAGGACAGTGTATTTCCAGCTTATTAAAACCGTGTGTTGTGTGCCCGACTGTGTGTTGTGCATTTAATTTAAGCTGTTATGCTGCCCGTTTTTCTGGTCATTTATTTCCTTTTTGCTTTATTATCTTTTTGCTAGGGCAGGTTTGTAGCACGATTGCTTCCGAGCCAGTCGATACTCCCCAAGCAATCTGGACACGAGGTCGCCGACTTAACCGATCCGAGGATCTAGTTGACGGACATCCAGTGTTCCAATTCTTTACCCCCCAGTCACCAAAAGAAGGCCGAGGAGGCGCAGTCCGTCAGAACAGAGATCACCGGAACAGCAGTCTACTCTAGTGTCAGATAGTCGGGTTGAGATTCCTGTTTCTGCTATAGAGATACACTTGCCGGTTATTCAGATGGAACAACAGAATACAGCTATGGAGGCGATGATGCGCCAGATGAATGAGAGCATGAAACAGATGCAAGACGATGCTATCCGCTAGGCGGAATTTTCTAAACAGCAGGCCGCTGTCATGGCCCAGCAGTCTGAACTGATCACCAGATTACAACAGCAGAACGCAGCGTCTGCTTCACAACAGGTCCCTCCTCCACCCGGGGCCCCATTACCTGAACAGATACCTACTGGCCAGAATGCCCCTCCAAATCCCCAGAATGCCCAGACCACCCAAAATACCCTCCCAAATCTACAGAACACCCTGCCAAATCTTCTGAACACTCAAGAGGACACGAGTCTTCCAACGGGGCTGGCTCCGCCCCCGCTTCTACCGCAACTGTCCAAGAATCTGACACCCAATCACCCGGACTCTCCATTCGAGTTCGAGGTAGATCAGACAGCTCTGAAATTGAGCAAGTTGGAAAAACTCTTCAAGAAATCACAGGGGGTGAAGGCCATCCCAGACATTGAAGATGGCTACACTGATGTGGCCGTGACATTGCCGGACAGATTTAAGATGCCCCAGATCGATCGCTTTGATGGATCCGGGGACCCCATGGTTCACCTCCGGCTATTTTCAGACATCCTAAGACCAATGGGCCTAACCCGACCGCAAAAGCTTTCCCTGTTCGGTCGAACTTTATCGGGTGTGGCATCCACTTGGTATGCAAAACTGGAAGATGATGTGAAAACAAACTGGGATGAGATGGCTGAGGCCTTCCTTGCACAATATTCGTACAACACGCAAATCGAGGTCACAACTCGTGATCTCGAGACGACAAGGCAGGAACAGAAAGAGACTTTCTCTGATTTTGTAACTCGGTGGAGAGCCAAGGCATCGATGATGACCTTGAGACCGACTGATAAAGACCAAATTCGGATGATTGTGCGCAATCTCCAACCGAAGTTAATGCAGAAGATGATTGTCGTTCCTTTCCCCACCTTCGCAGACTTACATGATATGGGGGTGCAAATAGAGGATGCTATGAAGCAAGGGTTGATTGACCAAGATCGGGATCAACCCCGAAGAACATTCAACCGTAGTAATAATGCGGGCCCGAGCGGCTCTACCAATGCAAGAACTTCAGAGGTCGGAATGGTCACCACCAATCCCCCTCCCCAACCAAGGTCCGCAGCGGCCACACCTTTTTCTGATGCATCTGGGAGCAGTAACCAAGCTTCAAGATACCAACCCAGGGGTCAACGAACCTTCTCCCCACTACATATGCCTTTGTCTAAAGTCCTCGGGGTTCTAGTCAGAAAAGGGCATCTGAAACCCTTGGAACCGAGGCCCCCACCAAATCCACTCCCCCCTTCCCACAACCCAGCCAAATATTGCAAATACCACCAACAGCATGGTCATGATACCGACCAATGTTACAGGCTGCGTCATGAGGTTCAAGACCTCATTGACAAAAACATCATTCTACCTCCCGAAAGACCCAACGTCACAACCAACCCACTCCCAGCACATAACCAAGATCCACCCAAAAGAATCAATCTCATCCATACTGGGGACGTGTCTTACGACCCTAGTATCTATATCACTCCCTCTCACCTACCCAAGCCGGAGGTGATCCTTCCTGATGGCACTGACTTGTGCATGATGGACACCTGCACAACCCAACCTGAGCCAAAGGTGGTGACCACCGAGAATGGAACGGGGCAGGCTTCCGAGGAGAGCAAAACTGAGTCTGGGGTGGAGCAATCTGAGAATTTAGCTGGCAGAGCTTATGATCCGAGTGGATATATCTTGTCAATGAGCCAACCAAAGCTGAGTGTGGGGCTGTCGGAAGAGGCTGAATTGTGTATGATCCGGGGGGACAAACTTGAATCGGCGGGGGATGATCTGACAACGGTGGAAGAGGACTTCGCCGACCTCCAGTTTTTCAACGATCAGGAATCAGGGGATGCATCAATCAACTGGTTTGAATACGAGGAGTCAGCAGAAATCGTCGGGTGGTTGGATGATCAGCCTGATATAGTGGAGTTTCAACCAGAGCAGAGCCCGGCAGGGGCGAGGGTAGCAACTGTGGCCGGAAGGGCCGAGGGACAGATTGAATTGCCGGAGAGCGCCGGTACGAAGAATTTCGCTCAGGACCAAGACATTTTGAAAACTGAACAATTGACACTGGAGGAACAAGAAAAAAGATGGGATTCCGAGAGGATCCGAAAAGCAAAGAACCATGAGGAAGTTGAAAGTGCTGTGGGCACGAAAGCTGAGTATGCTGTGAGCATGCGGGAGGAAAATGCTGAAAGTACAAACAAACCAGAACCAGACAGGTGCCTGTTAGATGCTGATGGAATGTGGTGGGAGGATGATGACTTGTATCTCGCCCACACAGACGAAGATTGGGCAGGTGACCAACCAGACAGCACTTGGTACCTTGAGGAGGTGGACCACATGACCAGAAGTGGGCGGTACTTCAAGACCCCACACTTAGATCAACCTGAGGCCTCAGGGAAAGACAAAGAGGCAGAGAAACAGAGAGAGAAGCAAGTTGAAGAAGAGGCTGTACTGAAGCAGCTAAAGAAAATACAAGCAGACATCTCCATTTGGGGACTGCTTATGGCTTCAAGGGTGCACAGGCAGGCTGTCCTATCTGCCATGGACAAAGCCAAACTCTCCATCGAAACTACGCCAGAACAGTTAGTTGGGCTGGTCTTTCCGGGAGGAGGTTCCTCGGCATTGACCTTTTCAGACAAGGAATTGCCGCCTGAGGGCGTGGATCATAACAGACCCCTCTACATCTCTGTAGAATGCAGGGACAAATGGATTCCGGTGGTACTTGTTGACACCGGGTCCGCTATCAATGTCTGCCCGGCAAGAACGGCGTATGCAATTGGGTTAAAACCTGCGGACTTCACACCAACCACTCAAGTAATCAGAGCATACGACAATACGAGCAGGGATATCCTGGGGACAGTAAAAATCCAAACCAAGATTGGGCCTGGACAACACGAAGTAGATTTTCATGTCTTGGAGGTCCCTGCATCTTTTAACATGCTTTTGGGGCGACCCTGGTTGCATCAAGTGAAGGCCGTCTCATCTACTCTACATCAAATGGTGAAGTACCCCTATGGAAAGGGAGTAGCCATTGTTTTTGGGAATTCATCAATCCATCCCCCTCCGGAGGTATCTACGCCAGTCCTGGAGATTGAACACGGCATGGAGGACATGTTCATATCGGGATTTACTTTGGCTGAGGCCCGGACGGTGCAAAACATTATGGCTATGAATGAGGGTGTGTATGTCAGCGCTCAAGCCGTCTACCTCATGAACAAGCTCCAACATATCCCCGGGATGGGATTGGGAAGAAGCGGCAGGAAAGGAGTCGCAGCATTGGCCGAAGTGCCACACAACTCGCATACCTTTGGATTGGGTTATCTGCCCACCAAAGAAGACTGGGCGAGGAAAGGAAAAGAAATGGCTGGCAGAGCCAGAGCGAAGCAGGCTGGGAAGCCTTTTGATTTAATGCACAGGCCCATTCTGGGTACCCTGAACGGAGCTTCGTTCGGGAGGGGGAAGATTTTCCATTTTGCGGCTTCCCAGAGCCATGGTTAAACGCGGAGAGGAAGCGCGTACCAGGTTTCGAAATCTTCTTCGACCTGCAACTATCCGGGGATGACGTTGCCACAGAGCAGACAGACCCAACAACTGAGGCTGAGCAGAATAAGGCAGTGGATTCTGAGGGCACGGAATTAGAAATGGGGGTAGCACTGGCAAGTCTCCTCTCTGATCCTCTGATCGACCAAGATTGCTTGGGGAATAACGCCGTGGTTTCCATGATTGGGAGTGAAATGGCCGCGAGCCAACCAGCAGCTATCTTGGATGCATCAATCGCACCCTCCCTCACTTGGCAGTATGAGGAGGGATTCTTATCCAGCAGCACCGGGTCAGGTAGTGAGCCGGAGTCTGATTCCACCGAGTCCTGTGAGTCGGAATCAGGTTCCAGCTCGACTGAGTCTGAGTCTGGTACTTCTGGGGGTGTCAACCCGGATGCCACAGTCTTGTCCAGGTCGTCTTTTTCTTTCTCATTTGAGTCTATTGTAACCGAGGACGATTTGGATGAACTTAATGAGAATCAGGCAACTGTGGTTTCTGAGTACTTCTCTGTGCCCCTAATTTATTGCATTAATTCGGACTTTCAAAATTTTGATCAAAACGACGAGGACGAAGTTCCTCCGGTTTTACAACGTCTAATTGAGCAAGAGCAAGAGAGGTTCGTTAAGCCATTAATGGATGAAATCATTTCTGTGAATATTGGTACTGAGGAGGACCCGCGGCTGGTCCAGATCGGGTCCACGTTGTCTTCGGAGGAACGCGAGCGCTTAGTCGCTTTATTAAAAGATTTCAAAGATGTTTTCGCGTGGTCCTACGAAGACATGCCTGGAATCGATCCTGAGATTGTACAGCATCGGATCCCCCTTGACCCCGAGGCCCGACCTGTCAAACAGAAGCTCAGAAGGATCCGCCCGGACTGGGCTCTTAAGATCAAGGAAGAGGTCACGAAGCAAATTGACGCAGGCTTCCTGCTAGTCTCTGAATATCCGACTTGGTTGGCCAACATTGTTCCGGTGCCAAAGAAAGATGGCAGGATCCGAGTGTGCGTAGACTTCAGGGATTTGAACCGAGCCAGTCCGAAGGACGATTTTCCCCTACCGCACATCGATGAGTTAGTGGACTTCACAGCAGGGCATGCATTGCTCTCATTCATGGATGGCTTTTCAGGGTATAACCAGATAGTGATGGCGCCGGAGGACCGAGAAAAGACTGCATTCACCACCCCGTGGGGGACATACTGCTATCGGGTAATGCCGTTTGGGTTGAAGAACGCTGGAGCTACTTATCAACGGGCCGCGACTACAATACTACATGATATGATCCACAAAGAGGTTGAGGTGTATGTGGACGACATGATTGTCAAGTCCAAGGAAAGAGAGGGCCACTACACCACCTTGCACAAGTTTTTCCAAAGGATCAGGGAATTCCGGTTGCGGCTAAACCCTCAGAAATGTACGTTTGGTGTTACAGCGGGAAAAATGCTGGGGTTTCTGATTACACAAAGGGGCATCGAGGTCGACCCTTCCAAAATTAAGGCCATCCTAGAAATGCCCCCACCAAGGACTGAAAAGGAGGTGCGCGGCTTTCTGGGTAAAGTGCAATTCATAAGACGGTTTATTTCAAAACTAACCTTGACTTGTGAACCACTTTTTGGCCTCCTCAAGAAAGGAAAGAAGTTCCAATGGGACGGCCGATGCCAAGCTGCATTTGAACAGATTAAAGAGTATCTACAGAACCCACCCGTTTTATCACCACCAGAACCGGGGAAACCGTTGATTTTGTATCTGTCAGTGACTGAAACCACAATGGGCTGCATGCTTGCACAAGAATCAGAAGATAAGGTGGAGAAAGCCATCTATTATTTGAGCAAGAAAATGCTGGAGTATGAGACCCGATATACACCACTGGAAAAGGCTTGCTTAGCTCTGGTATGGGCTACCAGGAAGCTGCGGCACTACTTGTTAGCTCACTCTGTAATGTTGGTTTCACGACTAGATCCTATCAAATATCTCTTCGAGAAACCAGCACTTACAGGTAGGCTAGCCCGTTGGTTGCTGTTGCTCTCCGAATTTGATCTCACATATGTGACGCGCAAGTCAGTAAAAGGAAGAGCAGTGGCAGAGTTCCTTGCCGACCATCCGGTTGAGGGGGATGAAGCAGTTGAGTATCTATTCCCAGACGAAGCAATTCTGCATATCGACGAGGATACTTGGACGATGTACTTTGACGGAGCGTCAAATCAACATGGGTATGGGATAGGAGTGTTGCTGATAGCACCCGACAATTCCCGTATCCCTCTAGCCTTCAAACTCCGATTCAAAGTCTCGAACAATGAAGCTGAATATGAAGCGTGCATCGCTGGTTTAGAAGCAGCCCTGGAACTAGGGGCAAGACGGCTGGACGTCATTGGGGATTCGAACCTTGTTGTTTCTCAAGCTAAAGGAGACTGGAAAGTTAAAGAGGAAAATATGATGATGTACCACCAAACCTTGGATTTGCTGATTCCTCGATTTGAGAAGCTGAATTTCGCTCATCTACTAAGAGAGAACAACAAGTTCGCAGATTCATTAGCAACTCTATCATCTATGATAGACATCCCGTGTGGAGTCCGGATGCGTCCAGTTATCATTGATCAGAAATTTGCACCTGCTTATAAGTCGATTGCAACCATAGATGAAGTTCAGGACGAACACCCCTGGTACTACGACATCTGGAACTTTTTGGAGAAGGAAGCATACCCGCCAGGGGTAAATGCCAAGGACAAGAGGGCAATCAGAAGAATGGCAGTTCAGTTCATCATCTGCGGGGGGAAACTGTATAAACGGGGTCATCTGGGAATGCATAAACTGTGTGTGGATGCAGAAGAGTCAAGGCGTCTGATGGAAGCCATCCACGGGGGTGAATGTGGTGCACATATGAATGGGGTGATGTTGGCACGGAAGATCCTTAGACAAGGTTATTACTGGTCCACCATGGAGGAGGATTGTATTGGTTTCGTCCGGCGATGCCACAAATGTCAGATTCATGCAAATCGCATGAACATTCCGCCATCAAAGCTATACAACATGACTTCGCCATGGCCTTTTTCTGTTTGGGGGATTGACGTAATCGGGGCTGTTACGCCAAAGGGGTCGAATGGGCATGAGTTCATCCTCGTAGCGATAGATTACTTTACAAAATGGGTTGAGGCCCAGTCTTATGCGGTGTTGAAGGCTTCGCATGTTGCAAAATTCATCAGGAACAACATCATCTGTCGCTACGGAGTCCCAAATGAAATAGTTTCGGACAACGGTTCCCACTTCAAGAAGGAGGTGATTGATTTGTTGGAGAAATACAACGTGGCTTTTCACAAGTCGTCTACCTACCGGCCGCAAACTAATGGAGCAGTTGAGGCTGCCAACAAGAATATCAAGCGCATACTACAGAAGATGGTGGAAACCTACCGGGACTGGCCAGATAAGCTGCCGTTTGCTCTATGGGGCTACCGGACTTCAATCAGAACTTCTACTGGGGCGACTCCGTATTCATTGGTTTATGGGATGGAGGCCGTCCTACCTATTGAGATTGAGGTTCCGTCACTACGAGTATTGGCTGAGTGCCAGATAGCCGAGGCAGATTGGCAGCAGAATAGATTCGAGGAACTCATGCTTTTTGATGAAAGAAGGTTGAAAGTACTGTACCATGTTCAGGGTTATCAACGCAGAATCGCCCGGGCTTTTAACAAGAAGGTTAAGTCCAGGAATTTGAAAGAAGGAGACTTCGTACTCAAGGACAACCGAGCTCCCATCCACGACCCAAGGGGCAAGTTCAGACCCAATTGGACTGGTCCCTACATCATCAAGTCAATCTGGTCAGGTGGAGCTGTGGTTCTGATGGATCTAGATGGCTTAGAGTTTTCCCAACCGATCAACATGGACAAGTTGAAGAAATACTACCCCTGAGAGGCTCGCTAGGCCGAAAACCCGAAAGGGCGACCTAGGCAAAACTCAGAGCACAAAAAAATTTGAAATTATAAAAACTGAGCTCGCAAGGTTGAAAACCCGCGAAGGGCGGCCTTGGCAAAAGTTAGAGCGCAAAAGGAGAGTAAAAATACCCGAGCGAACCTAAGCCTGAACTACGTAAGACTTGATTCCCATCTTTGGGATACGTAGGCAGCTTCATCTTGAAGTTCAGTCATAATCTTTTCCCCGATCAACTTTGTCCATTCTGATCATCTCAGTCATCTCTATTCATCAGTATTTATTGTGATCTCCGGTACAGTGCTATTCAAACTAGGGGCAACTTTCTGTTGCTGCGATTTGCCGAGGCACTCATTCAAACTAGGGGCAACTTTCCAGTTGCTAGGATTCGGGGTTGTGCATCTCAGTGACAGATCTCAGGCGTGTCCAGTTCTGATCCATATCGGAAATAGTTTTGAAAAGTTTTGATAAAAGTTGACTTTGTTCAAATTAATCTTTTCACAACTAAGACCATTTTTGGACCAAAACGGAGAATTTTCAGTACCACAACCTTCAATTTCATTGATTTCGAAACAGAGTTCTTTTGCTCTTGCATACAATTGAAGTTGCTTTTTATTACACTCATAACGAAAACTTGAAAGTACTAATAAAGCAATAAATCTGGGGCATAGTTTAGTCAGGTGTCCCTGCGCCCCCTTCCAGAGCTAGTTGAAGCCTCTGATGCCAACCTAGGCCCAACTTGTGCTTCTTCATTGAGCCAATCCCAGCACTCGTCAGACGAAGTGCAACTGAAAACAGGGGCGGGGGACAAGAGCTCTCTGGTCCTCCAAGCTGTAATATGCCGGGCAAGATGTGCACCTCGAACTGGGAATGTAACCGGATACTCTATCCCCTCCGGAGGGCAAGTCTGATCATGGCCGAACTGGCGCAAAATACGGAATGGAAAATAGAATACACAGTGAGTCAAGGCGATCAGACGGATCCCGGTATCCTGGAACATGCTATAGCTCATCGCCGGGAGATTGAGCCAGGGGCAGCGCCACGCAATGCGGTCTGCCGATAAGTTGCACATCCATTCAAACCACCAGCTCTCGTCAGGAGCATTGACTAGGCGTTGCCGAAAGAAGTAGCCATGGGCTGAGTAAGCAGGGCAAGAGTCCACAACTTGCAATTTATCCATCAGCCATATCTGGGGAGGGATGAAAAATGAGAGAATAAAGAATAGAGAGATGTGCGATGAGAGAAAAGTAAGATAAGGGTTTTGTGAGAAAAACCGAGCCCGAGGGCCGAGTGATGTGAGCAAATACATTTGGGAGCTTGGGTGGGAAACATTACCTGTAGCAGTAGTGGACTCCCCGCAAATCTGGTTGTCTCTTGGCGGTAGAAGGCATCTAGACCCATCAGTGTCTCGGCCAAAGTCAGGGCGATACAACTCTTTCCTTCCCTCAAGCCTTGGGCGACTTCAATCAAACGGATGTTAGCTCCTCCAGAGCCCGAGACAAACAGAAAATGGGATAGTAGGCACAAGCAGAGGGCATGCTGTCGGAAACCTTGCCAATAGTGGTCGCTGCGATCACCAGCATCGGAGAATCGGTAAATCAGGCTCGGGATATCCAACATGCCATTACCAATCAGAGATTGAGCATCATGCGCGTTGAGACCGCACATCCGCCCTAAAGCTTGGGCATGGCTGAAACGAGACTGAGGCAAGATCTCTTCTGAGCGTTCAGACTCCATCAAAGCTTGAAAATCTTCAAAAGTAGGACATACCTCTTGCCCTCCGAAGCTAAAGACGTGCGTCACCGGGTTCCAAAACCTTGCCGCGGCATGGAGGAAGGGAAGATGCAGTGGAGTCCGGCCTAGCGTGAACAGTGCATTCAAGCCAAAACCCCAGAAATTCAACTTCTCCGAGCCATCTAAAGAAGAAATCCAAGATGTAAGATTTTCTGTGAGAAATGCTTCCATTTTTGTGAGGAAAGGTGATGAAATGAATAAGTTCCAAGAGTGGAGCTTTTATAGGAGGCCAAAACACTATTCAAAGGACACGTGTCAACATTTCGGTGGTTATGGGAGAGGTGGCCGGCCGGCCACCTATTCTAGTAGGCCGGCCACTCTCCAATTTTCAAATGCAAAATGTTTTCGGCCTCGTGTTGGTCCTGTTTTGCCCGCCGAAAGGAAGTTTGAAGCATTTTCATGCATCGGGAATGTCGAAGGCCTCCATTTCTCTCGGTTTCGGGCACGTTCCATCATCTGGATTGTCCGTCCGAAGTACGTTTTGTTGTGTTTTGCTTATCGAGTTGTTGTTTTGTTTATCGAGTTGTAAGTTTTGTCGAGCTGTCGCTTTTTTTGTGTTTTTGAATTGTTGCTTTTTTGGTTATACAATTTTGTTAAGTCTTGTCTATTGAGTCGTTAACATTGTTGTATTTTGTTTATCGAGTTGTAAACTTGCTAAGATTTTGTTATTTCTTAGTGAGTCGATTTGTTTTTATTTGTTGCGTCGGTTCATTACCTGACCCGGTAAATACATGAGGCACATTTTCATTTAATTCCCTTTTGTGCAAAGTGATGCGATGCGATTGCTAAGAATTTCAAATACAACATCTTTTCAAAAAGCTGTTTCTTCCATCATGTTTTACAACGAAATAAAGGTACAAGTTTTACACAAAATAGAACTACCTAACAATGTGCAAAGTGCTAGCAAACTACTAGCCAAAAAGTAAAATAAAGCAGGGAATAACATCAGTGCCCTCGGGAACGGGAAAGAGGAGGTCCTCTCATCCTCTTCTGCGGATGATCTCTACATCATCATCACCATCTGGATCGGAGCTGTCATCCTCCGGATCCCCCTCAGGCTCGTCTCCGCTCCCCGGAACCGAGACCGGAGCCTCCTCCCCAGGAGATGTGTCTCTGATACATGGCCTGCGACCTCCTCCTCCTCCTCCTCGACAACAGGTGGCCCTGCGTCTGCGAGACGACCCTGCTCCTCGAGCTCCTCGGTAAAGGCCTGGATGACCACCGCTCCTCGAGTCTCTGTACCTCGAGCAGGTCTAGCACCTCGACCTCTCTGAGAAGGCCCCTGGTGGCCCGCCCCGTGTCGAAGCCATATACGGGAGGCATCTGAAAATGAAAAGTGCAATACATCAGTTCAAGCATAAAAAGCAGATGCAAGTACAGTATATGAGTGGGGTGTGTGCCAGATGTGCTCTACACAGCCTATCAATACAGCAGAATGTTCAAACCCAGTATGTCATCGGGAGTATGTTAAATACAGGAAAGGTGAACAGTACCTGCACGCCCTAATGGCCAGCTGTCCCTCCCTCCGTAGGATCATGCCCTCGAATGTGGCCAGCATCCCGAGCAGATCTCATCCGTATACTCAACTGGAGGCTGTAAATTGCCCAATGCAAAACTATCAGTAAAGGAATGAATGTCCAAATATCTAACTGATAAATCAAAGTGGAAAAACATACCAGGGGGCGAATCAGGGTCTCTGATATATCTCGTGGTCAGGCAGAGGAGGCTCCAACGGAACCTGGTAAGGCGTCCCATACTGCCACCCCCGTCAACTCGGTCGGATATCTGGCAATCCCAGGATGATCGAGAGTCGGAGGGATCGGAGGAATCGAACTACCTCATACCTCTAGACTGCACCAGCCCTGCTAGAAGACAGGCGATGTCTGTAGGACGAGTACGACTCGAAGATGGTGCGCCCGCGGACCTCCGTGGTGGAGCCCGTACTCCCGTCAAGTGGGGGGCATCAGATATATGCGGCGATAGGTGGCGTAGTTCCCCTCAAGGAGAATGTAATAAAGCATCACTGCCTTGCATAGCACTACTGACCTCCTCAGGAGATAATCTATCAGCAGGTCCGCTGAATGGTTGTCTGGAGGCACAGCAGGAGGGTCCTGAGAATTACCCCCCCATAGCTGGCGCTGGAAGCGTTACCCCCCCAGAACCAGGCCCTACCCACTGGTCCCCTCGAGCAGGAATCCTATACTATGGAACTAGTCGACCCTCCGGAGTAACTGATTCTCGAGATCATCACCAAAGACTGCCCCAGGGCTGCCAAGTGACCTGCGGATAAACCAGTGCCATAAAATCAATCAGAAATCAGAAACAT